>CM065662.1:13923404-14056152 GCA_033220385.1 Triplophysa yarkandensis | reverse complement strand
TCTCTCTCTCTCTCTCTCTCTCTCTCTCAATTTCTCTCTCTCTCTCTCTCTCTCTTCTCCTCTCTCTCTCTCTCTCAATTTCTCTCTCTCTCTCTCTCTCTCAATTTCTCTCTCTCTCTCTCTCTCTCCTCTCTCTCTCTCTCTCTCTCTCTCTCTCTCTCTCTCTCTCTCTCTCTCTCTCTCTCTATGTGGAGTCACAACAGAGCCAGACCCAGGGTCAGTTATATCCCTGGGGTTAACGTGTTTCATCTGTCAGTAGTTAATACAAATATAATGGATACCCAGTTTCTTATCTTTTATAATGTAAACTCTGAGTATTTTGGGATCATTTCAAAGTATTATTTACACCATCAAACCTTTCTATGGTGATCTTTGCTTGCTAACCTTTCCAATTCTGTATAAAACATAAAAACTTGAGTGCTCATATAATGCATGAACCCTGCCACGTCACGGGGTGGAGTCTAAATCCAAACTCTTCCAGAATGACTTGAGACGATTCATCATATTGACAAAATTAAACTTAACCCACTGATTCCCTCTCTGAAATCATGGATTGGAATTCTAGAAGGATTGCATAAGTGAATAAAATAGTGAAGCACTATGTTAAGACCCTTCAAGTGCCCTCCGAAGTCTGTTCTCTCAGATTCTCAACCAATTAAAGACAAATTGGGAGGGGGTTGGTCACCGATAGAATGGGCAATTCTGATGGGAGCACAAAGCTTGCCTTGTCTCTCATACACACTCCCACCCCAGACACACACACACACACACACACACACACACACACACACACACACACACACACACACACACACACACACACACACACACACACACACACACACACACACACACACACACACACACACACACACACACACACACACACACACACACACACACTTTGGATATTTTCAGAAGCGCTTACAATGGTGATTAGGGCAACAAACACTTGCGATGCATTATATAATAACCACCTCTAACACAAAGGGACCAATTTTCTCTTGAACGAGACTCTGCTGAACATCATAATGGCAGAGAGGTCCAGAGGATATCCACAAACAGCCTGAAGTTGTATGGGTATGAATATGACAGATTGCTCCGAACCTTTCCACTCAAATGAAACGAGTAATTTGTCAAATGTGCAGACAAATCTGAAAGTTGTGCTGAGGCCAAAAAATTGTCCGTTGTTGTGCTAAATGACAAGTTTTTGATGCATTCATGCTGAAATAACATTGATTTGAGTGATCAGAGAAAAAAGGGGTAAAAGTTAAAAAGTTTTGTTTCATAATGATGCACTGGAATCCAGTTGTTGTTTCTGTTTTAAGGGATAGTATTACCCAAAATTAAATTTCTGCCTTGCATTGCTTACTCCCTTATAGGTTGTCCAAACCTATACATTTCTTTGTTTGGTTTAAATTTGAAAAAATGCCTGTAAAAAATTTGAAGAATTGCCTGTAAACAAACCCCAGAACTTTTGCTCTCTGGCATTCTTCAAAATATCTCAATATCTTAAAAAGTTTTTATCTTACTATATGGGGTCCAAGAATTGTTTTGATTAAAATCTGATTCACCAAACAAAGAAAAGTTTACAGATTTGGCACAACTCAAAGATGAGTAATATTAACTTTTGGGTAAACTTGTCTTTTAGTTTGGATAAAAAAATGACCAGATAATTTTCACAATAAAGAAAGCTTTATATAAAGTTTATACGGTTCATTAAAAACCTTGTATGATTTCACAGTAATATTACACTTGGAAAAATACCTCTAGTAGGTTTATATTTTAAAGTGAAACAATATACTTTTTTAAACAATCGAACCTTTCTTAGCTCTCAATATGCCAGTATTTGTTTCTTAATTACTCATATGGAATAACTCTCTCTCTCCATATGTAATAGTTTATTTCAACTGTCATGCTCTGTTTTGAGGTATAAACGATTTATCTAGCAATAATGTACACATAATTATCAAATGAATTATGTAAATGACATAAACAAAATGTTGAATATTACTTTAAAATATATTATAAAATATGTAAAGAATGTTTAAATTTGAGAAAAATTATTGATTTTAGGTTATTTTGCCTCAGCAATAGTGGAATTTCTGTAGAATGCTTCATAAACAGTAGTTTACATCTGCCTGGAAGAAAACTTAGGGAAACAAGGCTGCAGACCAGAACCAGTTTATGAAGTTGGAAATTGTTGAGATTTGGGTCAAAGCTAAGGTTATTTGGCAGGTATGTGGATGTTGTTTTAGCTCTAGGAACAAAAGGCATGGTTGTTCAAATGAAAGTGTAATGTTAACCTTGCTAACATATAACTGGCTGACCCCCCCCCTTCTGACTTCTATAAGCTAGAAGGTCAAAGATTCAAATTTATAACGTTATGTTCACTTCCATGATTCAACTAATTTCCAAGTGAAAATGAATAGTCAATTATGTTTGGTCTGCAGTTGTCATAAGTAAATTACATCAACTTGTGTAGTAACCAATAGCATGTGCTTTGTTAAAAGTCTTTATTAAGTTGATCAACAACTAGTACATACTATAAAAACTTGAACATAGTTGAAACCTTCTAATCTTCAACAGAAATATTAGTATCAAGTATGTCAGGTGTGAAATAACACAGCTAAAACCAAGAACAAAAGCGTAAACATTGCAACATCAATACTTCATTACATGTACATCAATACATATCATCATTGTAAAAAAGTTTCAAAACATGTGAGTAACCCATCTTAGAAATGTGTAAAATTTCAAAAATATTTCAAAAGTATAATACACCGACTAGGTGTAATCTGTATTAAACATGTTTTCAAATACAATATTACAGCACACTTTTTGTGCTCCTTCAAATGCAAACGGTAAACAAATAAACAAGTCTTTTTGTACAGCAATACCTGTCAGTTTCTGATGCAAATAAAGATTTAATTTGTCTATGAACATGTGGCTTTGATGAATTAATATTTATGTCCCATAAATCTTTCTGGAGTTTCTTTGGGTGCAAATGACTGATTACTGAAGGAGGAAGACTGAAAGTGCAGAGATGTAATAATAAACCAAGCTTACGGGTAAACAACTTAAAGCCTAACATTACAAAACGTTAAGGAAATTAATCACTAACACATTCAATCATAAATGAACATCAATTAAACATCTGCCATTAGGAATTAACAATCTGATTTGAACAAACAACAAATTCACTAAATTTGTTATACTAAAGCAATACTAAAGAGGCGGCCCTAAATATCATTGTGCTTTTCAAGAAATTCCAGTTACCTGACTTGTTTTTTAAATATAGGCACAAATGTGTACCTGCTATTTCCTTTTAAACCTCTAATATGACAACTTCATATTTGTCAATTGTTAAAAAAAGGAATTCTGAAAAAGTATAAGAAAATTTACTCCATTTACTCCTCCTCAACCATCATCTCTCTCTCCAGTGCCTGCAGGTTGTTTTTGCCGTGTCTTGTGAGAGGTGAAGGGGTGCGGTCACACCTCATCGTCTTGTGTGACTCAAGGTCCAGCTCCTCGAAGGAGGAGATGCTGGAGGTGTCGCTCCTCTCAGTGTGGTCGATGTCTCGCTCGTAATCCCAACGTACGTCTTCGTCCCCCTGGGAGTGAGTTGGCGTTCTGGACGGAGAAGGTGAAGTGTCCCGACTTTCTGATGGAGGTAGGTGACTCGTGGAACTGCGCTCGCTGTGGGAGTCGGCACCTGAGCGTTCACACAAAAACACACAACAGTTTAGGTGATTCATTTGCCGCAGTGTCACAGAGTGCAAGCATCTCTTATATGACTGATGCACAAGAGCTTTAAGATGTTTCTGGTCCTCAAACCGCTTCTCATTTCAGAGTTTATAAAACCATTTTACATAAAAAGTCACTGTAAATGTTTGTGTGTGTGTGTTTAATGAGTCCCTGCACGCTGACACTCAGCATCTCAAAGTGACAAACGCTTCAGGACCTCCTCTGTCTCAGCTGTTTTTTTGCCTATGTCGGTGTTTTTAGGAAACCGGGAAGGTGAGCTGACCATCTATGAGTTATCTTCATCCTGCTCTTCCTGTCAACCCTACTATTTTGTGGAACCTATATGGAAAAGTGAGGGAAGTGATGAAGGCCTTAATATTATAACAATGGCAGACATTATAATGTCTTTTGAGTGATGTCTTAATTATTGTAAATGTGTCTTAATAAGGTGCTTGAAAGGTTTTCACAGAGCTGCCATAGAAGAACCATCTGTCAAAACTTTTTTTCTTACATTTTATAATCTGAAGAATCTTTTTTCTTCTATAGAACATGAAGCACATTCATATTCATGAATGAATAAGACCAGGGCTAAACTTAATATATTACTGTAGAGCATAATAAAGAATTACATGAAACTACCTGAAGGCTATAATTATGTAGCATTAGAATAGCAAAAGAACGTATTAACTTTAATATTTAGTTTGTACAATGTAATCCAGATCAGAGTAATGATAATACTTTTCATGCTTAGTTTTACAAAATGAACAATAATCTGTAGGAAACATTCACAGATGTAGTCAAGACGAAGACCAGCACAAAACACAAAAATGTTATTAATAAAATAGTAATAGAAGTAACTTAGTTGATTTATCTTTTTTATATGTAGGATGTTTTATCACATACCTACAGTGTTCTTGATCGATCTTTAAATAAAATCCAGAAACCACTAAGAAAGAGACCAAAGACCAAGACCATCAAATAATGGTCTTGAGACCAGGTTCGATTCCAGTTCAGCAAAATAAAACTATTCTTCAGCATGAAAACTAAAACATGCTTTGACCACATCATTTAAAATGCATAGGTGACATGGCACTAAAGGATTAAATGAAATTGCTCTGTGGAAATATTGCAATTTTTTTCCTTAAGCAATGATAACGTTTGTTGATTATTAAATGGTCAGCCGTTAAACCACAGCTGTAGTGAAACATCTCATCAAGTTTTAAATGCATTATAGACATCTGCTTGACGAGATGAAACGTACTTGAAATTAGATGAAGCATTAAAAAACATCTGTGCTTAAAGAATAAAGCTAAAATAAAAAGGTTTTGAAGACACAATTAGCCCCCAGCATCATCTTAACTAAACATGAGTTTTCATTAAGTAATCATTGTCACAACAGTTCACTCTATAGCAATTTTAATACAGCTGAATTCTATTACTAGTTTATGTAATATACTGTTTTACTAGCTTTAAAGCCTTTATGAATTATATGAAGAAAAATATGTATTTTTGGTAATTTAGCTGTTCTAATTTGCATATTTGTGGAAATCATTGAAAAATGATCCTCTCTTTGTCCCACACCATAAAGATTTTGTGTATGATTTGACACTGTCAATTTAAAAAGAAAGTCACACATTCATACACTTTTGAAATATAAGGTAAGCTTGACTCTCAGTTTTTGAGCACCTGTCAGGCTGAGAGACCAGTTAAAAAGATTCTACCTGCAAACTAAAATTGACGCCGTCCCTTCGAGAACAGCAGGAACAGTACATGCTGTAAAACATATTCAATTTAGTACCGCATTAGGACACAACACATCCAAAAAACTGACATGAGGGACTTCAAATGTGTCCTTTAATCTTATTTCATCTTAGCTTTAATGTCTTCTCCCATTATACATTATGGCTATTATCATGTGTTTGTTTCAAGGTAGGAGACTAACAGGTGGAGCTGGTACCACTTGAAACACACATACAAACGCACGCACCGCTCTCCAGGACAGCTGGTGTGGACAACACACCCCGGCAGCTCACCACGTTTCATTTTGCTCCACAGTACCCGCAGGCTGAAGTTTGACCATCAGTCATATGTGCTCGCACAGATTGTGTCTCATTATTTTTAGAAGGGGTGTTGGAGATTGTAGACTTGAACCAGTATGACACATCCCCATCAAATCTCAATAAGGTGCTGATTAACACCTAATAAACCACCTTTCCGACATTTACGAATGAAGATTCTCACACTGAATGTGAACATGTAAAACTGGACGTTTCTCACACTGCCGGTACATGATCGGAAGCTGGGATTCTTTGCAAAGGAAATCAATTGGAAGAAGATGACACAAGTGATACAAGAATGAGAATTTTGTTTGTAATACAAATTGGTAGATCATATCATTTTAGAAAGAGAAAATGGAAGCTAGTTGACTCTCATGGGAACCATTATTACTTTCAATGTTTGTGCCACATCATATTGAAAATTACGCCGCAGAAACAGACCAGTGTGCATTCACAGACATAAATAACAGCAATATTTGTTAGTCATGAACCTTGCATTCTTTGTTTCGTGGATCATGATGAATTATTATTGTAACCAATGTAACCATGACAGCGTACGTATTTGATCACAGGGCTTTGTGTTGTTTACCGGCAGACCGTTGATGAATGCGGCATACACGTCTGCACGAAATCCTGTCAAATTAAACCAATAAGAGAATGACATAAATCTGAATAAAGTGTTTTAAGTCCAGTGTTCTGTTAACATTAGACATCTGTGGTTTTGACGTCTAAAGCTAGGACTGTTAAGTCTTTTACCCGTGATGTCCGTCTTTCCATCTTCTTCTGAATCTTTTCCCTGTAACCATCTTTGAGGTTCTCGGACCTCAGGAACATAGAAATCTCCCTGCCGGGCCAGTGGACTCATGTAGTGGATCACTCCTCCTTTGTAAATCTCCAGAAATGGATGTGCGCATAATTTCCTCTCCTAAAAAGAAAAAGAAGAAGAGAAAAAATTGAGCTTTAGATTTAATCTCTTTTAATTCAACCACTATGTAGTCTACCTAAAAACTTTGATAGGCTTGACAGATTTGTTTGTCATGATCTTAAAAAAATAATTTATATTTCATGTAATAATTTAGTTTGTTTAAAAATTATTAAATTAAAATGAATTATTATTATCGTGCCAACAATTATTTTACTTTATTGTAAAATTCCGGTTAAAAAATAATTTTTTGAAATTGATGACATGAAGTAATAGTTTTGTGTCATCATATACTTTTTAAACATTTTAATTCCTTTATTTTTTTCTTTGTACTGCAGAACACAAAAGAATATCTGAATAATCTTCTGTGTTTTTCATTTTGGGTAAAAAGTACTGATTTATAATGTAATTCAATCTCACATTACTGAATGTGGAAAAATTTATAAATATTCAAGTGTTTTAAAACTTTCGTAAAGTAGTATAAACCTTAAACCCTATTTTTATAGTGCCTACACAATTTTAAGGCTAAAGGCACCTTTAATCCATACATTCATTACACTGCTCTATGAAATACTTTAGAAAAAACATTTCTTTTCCTGCAGCTTCCCAAAAAATAGAGACGCAAATGAAAGAAATGAAAATAGAAGACAATGGCAAAAGTAACAAAGGCAAAGAAAAACCCAACGGAAGAAAACTTAATATAAAAAGAGCCCGTATAATTGACTCTTATTCCAGACAAGCAATTCCCTACACAGCGGCGCTACTCTTTCATATCACTCTACTGTCTGACATAATAAAACCATTTCAACTTAAATCAATAATTCATGCCTATTTATTTAGCAAGGGTGTGAAACTTAAATACAACTAATGGCAAGCTGAAAAAACCTCAGCGGGACGGATGCTGACTCAAGGCAACAAGATAATTTCCCTACTAACACCGCAGCATTTCCTCTGGAGTGTCTGACTATGAGAGAAAGAGAGAAAGCATATAAAGGAAAAGTTGAAAAGCTAAGAGCAGGTTTTCCTGCGTTTCCATTGTGATTAGAGAGCTGTATCCACCCACGTCCTCCTTCTCTCGGCTCCTTCTTTATTACTCTATGTTTTAAAGAAGGATGAAGCCCCCATGACCGCTGTATCTGCTCTTCCATACAAATCCATTTAACATTATGTGAACACACATCAAAGAATGCTTCATCTGAACAAATTAGAAGGAGCTCCAACAGAGAATTTTCAACCTCCTATTGAAACAAAATTGTGTTGCTTGTTATCAAAATTTAATAAGAACTAAATAAACATTTAAACAGGAACTTGCATTATAAAAAATACCAAACATAGGCTTAAAGTGTTTCCCCTAAAATGAAAGTTCTGTCATCATTTACCTACCCTCCTGTCATTTTTGATCTGTATGAGTTTCTTTCTTCTGCAGAACACAAAACTTGATATTTTGAAGAATGTTGGCAACTGGCACCCATTCATTTGCATTGTTTTGTGTCCATACAATAGAAGGGAATGGCTCAAGTTTCATTAAAATATCTTCTTTTGTGTCCAGCGGAAGAAATTCATACCATATCAAGGGGGCGAGTTTCATTTTTGGATGAACTGTCACTTTATGTTTGGTGGGCTGCATGGTCCTGCAGAATATGATGCAATGAGAAGGACATGAGTTCGATTCCCAATGAACACTAAACCTGATAATATGTTTCTTAAAATACCCAAAACAAAAAGTCCACACCAGAGAAACATGAAAGTAGAAGAAGCAAAAACCCTGTTCAATGTTGAATACATCACAAGCATTATTACAATTTTATTCTGTATTCTGGTCTCCCAAAATCACTATCCTAGTCCGGTGTGACTTTCACCTCAGGCAGTGTATGGTTAACAGTAGTCAAATGTTACATCAATATTCATTAAGTTGATGAATATTTTAAAGTGATGTGATGAATATGCAAACTAGAACCCTTTTTTGTAAGGGACCGAGGTACATAACACCAGCAACACTGATTGTCAGGTCAAACAGAATTAATATTTGGATTCAGTTGTTTGGATAAATCATAGCAATACAAATTATTGTAGATATATTAAGTGGTCTCCCTCCATCGTGTCCTCAAAATACACCATAAGAGACCCCTGATAGCCTGATAGCTATGTGCTTTAATTGAATATCTCTCTAACCATCTGTTTTTCTCAGACATGGATTTCAACACCTGTACCTGGCTGTAATATTTATATATAGCTGTAATGAGCATGGAGCCTTAAGATTAACTCTGTTGATATTTTTCTGCTTTCTGTCCCCACTACTTACGTGAATAGAATCGTTTGTAAAAAATCATTTTTAGGTCCATTGTCCCTTTAAGAACGAAAGAGAAAAAACGCAAAGATGAGCAAATTTAAACAATGTGTGCTGATTCATTGGTTTGCGCACTTACGATACAAAACAGGATCAGGGTATACACTCATGTTAGGTCAGCTAATTTATCACAATTAGAAGTTTTGGACTTTTTTAAGTCTTAAAAATGCTGATGCATAATCTATAAGTGTATTGTTGGGTTCCCTCCGGTGGGACTTTGTAATTGGTTTATGGCTGAACTATTGATTGTGGATAATTGCAGCACCCTGAGCTCATCCCCATGTGTCCCACTGCAATAAAAACAGAGCTCCAAGCTAAAAACTTTCATATCCATCATCATTGCAGTAATTGTCAGGTGATCACATGTTCTCATCTTAACATTACTTGTTGTTAATTGGAATGTTATTCAGCTTTTATAATTTGCAATTTTACATCGCTCTTCAAAATATTTAATTTTAAAATCTCCCTAGAACCACTTAAACTGATAACGCGCTGTGGGTCATCTTGAATGGTAATACTCATGTGTTTAATAATCTATTTCTTTTCTTATGGTAGGTTTCAATAGGTTATAATTGAGCATCTTATAATAGGTCTGTATTAGTTGTTGTAAACTATAAAAGAGCAACATAGTGTGTGTTGCCAATACTCAATAATGTTACAAAAACATCTTTCAATCTCAAATGTATGTTAATGTAGAATGAAGCTTAACTTATGAATAATAAATGCTTGAGTTAAAGTTGAGTTGAAACATTTTTGATTAAATCCAAAAATATTTTTTGATTTTATATATTTTTTTATATATATTTTTTGTATTTGTATATTTTATATTCCCAAACAAAAATATTACTATTGTATTGCTTTAAAGTAAACTTCTTTAAAGTAATTGAAGTCTGAAAAACAAGTATTGTTAGTAGTTCAAATTTATATAAAAATTATAATTTTGCCTAAACCATAGCTTTAAATTCAGAAGAAAGTCCTTTGACCAGGGCTCTTAATTTCCCCCAGCAAATATATTTTAAAATAAATGATAAAGGTACAAAAATACCTGAATGTTCATCCAAAATTAATTAAAAACTCATTCCACAAAGCATTATGAACAATGTAGTCCTGGACGTTCTTTTTAATGTAATTCTTATCAAAAAATCCCTTTACTCTCTTCATAAGCTTTCATTCAGCACGGCAGAACAATACAACTCATCATTTCTCATCATTCTCTGTAGATTGTAACCCTCATTAGCAGATGCTTCATCTCAATATGGTTCACACACACACAACTGTGCTGAGCATCTTAAGGTGAGACACCGAATGATTGTTTGCAAACAAAGCAGAAATAAAAGAATGTCACATGATAATGCAAAGACAAAAAGAAGCAAAGACCGCCACTGCAAAGTCTAAGACGAAAGTGAAACAGATGGAGAGAAGAAAGAGCTGGTGGAGTGAGCCAGAGACAAAGATGAAAAGCTGTCAGAGTTTCTCATCCAAATTCAAGAGGAAAGCTTCCATCTTACACTGCTGTTCTTCTCCGTGTTTCCTTATAATTAATGTTTCCTCATATAGATTCATCCCTGCTCGACCCGAAGAAGAAGAATGGAAGCACGTGAAAATGTTAATATCTTACCAATAGCAGAGAGCAAATATTGTGGTTGCTGTCTGCTTTAAGGTTTATTTTTTTTGTAAGGAATCTTGGAAATAATGAACATCGCCTTGTTTCCTCCCTGGTGGAAGACTCCGTCATACAGATATTATAAACAATGTATTATTTATACGTTTTTTTTAAATTCTTATTTAATATCTAAATTATTTCTATAAGAAAGCAATGGCATATTTGGAGAATGAGAAAATAAATTTTTTAACAGTTTTGGGAGCTACATCTCACTGCATTTGTTTTATTTCAATGTGTTACTTGAAGTGATAGTTAGGGTGAAGGTAAAGGTCATGGCAAACTCAGTAATGAAGTGACGTGACGTGTGGCCAAGTATGGTGTTCCCACCCCAGTGTACACACAGTAAGTGAACACACACACTGTGAACACACCGGCGCCCAGGAATAGTGGGGGGGAGATGATGCCTTGCTCAAGGGACTCACCTCAGTCGTGGTATTCCCGATGGCACCGAGTCTCGAACCAACACTCGAACCACCAGGCCACAGCTGCCCCTCATTTTTAACTGAAGAATTTAAATTGTGTCATCATTTAGGTACTGTTATTTCAAACCTGTGTGACTTTCTGTTCTTCGATCACATTAGAAGATATTTGGAAGAAAGTTGCTGAGCAAACAGCACTTACTATTGTATGGATACAAATCTAATGTGATTAAATGTGTGTCAGTTCCCAACATTCTTTGAAATATCTTGTGTTCAAAGGAAATGTGAGACACAATGACAAGTGTAAGTGGAAATGATGAAAGACTACATTTAAACAATGCTTTAGCAAAAAACAAAGCAAACTGACTCAACAAAAGGATTTTCAAAGAAAATGTCTATCATAGTGATAGACTAGTTAGCATCCTAACAGTGTGTACAGTGACGGAGCATCTCACAAGGGGCTAAAGATAAATGTGGTGGGACTCAATGTAAAAATAATGGGAGTGACAAGTGGAAAAGAACCCTTTGGTGACTGGTGGGGAAGCCCATCAAATATTTGGCTCTGTGATTGAGTAGCTTTAAGATTGTTTCGGACGACCCTCTATTGCCACCCAAACAGGCTAGGACCTTGTTTTCACTGGAGAGAAAATAGTCACCAGGGTAAAAACGCATTTAAACTGTGTTTAGTTGAAAACCTACGGCTGAACATAGATTTAAATCATATTTCAAATCTTAGTTTGCAATAAAAACTAAAATTATTTTAAAATGAGAAGACGGCAATGCAAAACCACTATTTTAGGAATACATTTCACTCCAGCAAAATAAATCTTTACACTTCAAGCGTAAAACAAACATTTATCGAAAGTATATTTTGCATTTCTTGGACCATCACTCCTGTGCTCCTGTTTCCGTAGTAACAGCAACTTATAAAAATCTGATGAATATGGGTAGTGTAGTTTATACTGGAAAATAGAGTATTAAAATGTTTTTTTAACAAATGTGTGTGATATCACTTGACCTCAAAACTTTTGTTACATTTTCATCTGTATCATGTCATGATGTATCATGTCGGTTTAATGTAATAGAGGCAGAGTGGGACAGAGACGAAATCAGATATCACATTATGCAAATCATCTAGGAAAGTATAAGAAAACTCAAGCTTCTAGGGTCAGCAGGAAATTAATGTTGAGAAAATGCCACATGTTTGCCAAAATTTTAAACATAATTTCTCAGATTTTTTCATTCAAAGATAAATAATTCCAGCCACGAACCACTGATGCTGTAATCCCTGCATAAAAAAAACAAACTCTCACACACAAAGAAAGTAACAGAAGAAAGAGAAGGTCAAGCTGGTCACCGTCAACAGAGAATACCACAGAGAGAAAATCATTATTGATGTATTTACATAAAGTGATACACACTCTCTCAGACTGAACTACTTTTATATGAGGGCAGATAAGAGTTTTTTCTTTATTAAGTTACTTCCCTAAGGATAGACATCTGAAGAAACCGACAGAGGAAACCCCTTTCCATATATAGCTGACACTGTTTTATATTTGAAGATAAATAAACAAAAGTGTGGGTAAATAAAATAAGACCTTATGGCCTAATGTACGAATGTTCCGTCCATCACATATATTTTCTTTTGCTTAAAATAAATTAAACATTATTTAAAAAACTTATGTACAATATTAATGTTATTTTCAGTTTTTCTGAATTTACTATTTACAGGTATTTGTTTACATAAAATGATCATTTTTGTTTTGTTCTGTGAACTACTATCAACATTTCCAAGATTAAAAACAAACGTTTTATTTGCATTTATTTGCAGAAAATGAAAACAGTAGAAACAGTTTTTAAAAAAAATTTCAGATGTCAAGTACTACGAAGAAAACATTTATATAAACGATTGAGCAATACAACAGTAATTTCTGTATATGTATATAGGAACATGTCTATGGTTATATTTTTATGGGATTACTTTGTTAATTTAACAGACTGGACTGAAATGACCGCAACATGTTTTAAAACCCTCAACTGTACGCACAGTTAAAGCAAAATGTATAAGAAATAAGAATAAAACGATATAGAAGTCATCTTTTATTAAGTAGTGCTATGTATTTAACTCAGATGTGACCAGTTTTTTTGGAGTGATGGTCTACTTTTAAAATACTAAACCTGAAAGGATCTACCAACACATTTATTATTATTTTACACCTGCAATGCTTGTTCTCTCCAAAGAATTCTGATTCAGTATCATTCATTTTAACACTTAAACAGGTTGACAAGCTCATTTTAAGTCGAGGGCTGGGTAAGAAATAATGTTATCATGTGCAAGCCAGGAACTGACATTTCCCTGAGCAACTCATCAACTACACCATCACCAGTTTTAGGGCAGCCTTTTATGTCTATGCTTGAGTTCAAACGAGCTGAAGCACACATGAACCACATCTGTCCTCATATTCCTCAAAGCCCATCAAATCAAAATATATCACAATAGACGGCTGTCGTCCATTGGACTGGATTTCTTCTGTTCCGACACCTGCTCTTGCCATCCTACTTTAATGACAGTAATCCACAGGATTACTGGGTGGACAACTGTCAAACATCAGGGAAAAATACAGGGGACAGTCAACAATTGTGTCTTTACCAGCAGTGGACGGCCCTTACCATTATGTACCACTTAATCCCTAAAAATACACTTACAGTTTTTCTTTGTTTGACACATACAGAAACCGTTTCCAAGTTTCTGCAAAAATGTCATACTTTAGCACTTTAAACTTTACATTCTGTAATATAACAGACAAACAAGATCTTCACATTTAAAGAAAGTGCCGGCGGGAAAATGTATAGAATTTTAATTCATCGAATAAAATGAATGAAACACTATAATATACTGTAATTTATGTTTTTACCAGAAGAAAGACCACACAAAGACAAATTGACACACAAATGGCACCGACTTTCACAACTTTCTTAGGAGAAATTTGCTTGCTCAGATTAGTCTGGATTAGTCATTAAATTAGTCCTCCCTTGTAAATCACTGACCCGAGGAGGACATCCCAATGTTTTGTCTTTTGTCAGAGCCATTTCTTTAAGCTAAATGGTTCTAGTCCCCTCTAAGCTCCCCTGAGCCTCTGAAACTCCGAACTCACAGTCCACTGCTCCAAAATTTCATTAAAGGTCTGGCTGAAAATCCCTCGACAGGAGACGAGAAGGAAAACTGAAATTTGCATGTGTTATCTTGAAGAAGGGCTTGAAAGCTCCTGCGGGGTCTTCTCTGTCATCTCTTGACTCGCAACTGCCCCAGAAGTGAAAAATGGCCAGTACGAGCAAAAAACGATTAAGAAAAGTCTAGTTATATCCAGATGTCTCAGACCATCAATAAAGTTCAACAGCGGCCATTTCTTATTTGCTGAAAATGGCCACGGACTGTCAGTAAGACGGTAGAACCTATCCCTGTGATAAATGGAATATTTCGGCAGCCCCGGAGAACAGCCGGAAGGAATTCAAGATTAGGTAAAATACAGGTGTTCGTATTTCACACAAGACAAGATAAAGTACATTTTAGAGGGCGGACGGGAAGAAGAGATTGCTTCACGCTGTTCTACTTCATACATGATTATTACGCAGTCCGAGATCTCCCCAAAGTGAGCATCAAATTTTACCCTCGAGTGCTGCTATCTGTGGGGAAAGCTTCGCCAAATATTGAAGACAGCCCATAATTTTGAAGCTTTCTGATTTTAGTTCTACGGAGTGTTCAGGCAGTTGTAGATTTACCTTTTCATCGCTTTCAAAACCTCCAGGATAAAGTTATAAATTAAAAAACTAGGAGACTGGTTACCAAGGAAACGTTCTGAATGATTTACATAGAGATTAGATCCTTTTGGTATTCCTCAGGGAGGGAGGGATGGATGGGAAGGGGATGGAAAAGAGGGAAGTATTCTTAGACTTGGATCTGCTGGGAAAATGCATCATTAGACTTTTTCTTAGAGAGAGGAAGAATCATTATATATCATTAGGGAGCGATTTGACACTTTAAAATGGTCTACTCAAACTCACACTAACCTACATTCTTGACTAGACTAATTTGACTAGCAGGACAAAAAAAAAAAGAGCTGAAAATCAGAAAGCTAAGTTACCACCTTTTTTTATATTTCATAATGCAATGTACATTTATTTGACATTATTGGAAGTTATATCTTATCTATATTACTGTGTGAAAGTCTAAAGCATCACTATTTTTTTGGTTCAATGGTTTGAGTCAGTAGTTACATTATTTGCAGTTGTTAGAAATAATGAGTTTACATTTCTAAACATTTATTAAGTCGTTATTTGTAATAATCCAGGGAGAATCGGGACAAATGAAACAAAAGAACTACACAAAACTACAACAAACATGACAGAGACAGGAGATATACAGGACTTAAGCAAAAGATGATACTAACAGACTCAAAACGTAACACTTGCATCGCTTTGGTAGTAAGTAAAATACTTACTACCAAGATGGAAATAGATTACCTGAAACATTGTCCTACTATAGTATTTTAGTATACTTAATAGTTTAATACTATAGTCATTTTATTAATTTACAAAATAGTACATGACTATTTCAACATTTCTATTTATTGAAAGCAAATAAAATATCAGCCTTAATGTTAAACTATGTCTCAACAATAAAGCAATTTGTTTAAGTTAAGGTGGTATATCAACTTAAAAGATAAAAACTAAACTAGAACAGTAATATAAAGAGAAAATACAATTATAGAGCAATATAAAAATTAGGAAATATATGACAAAATTAAACTAAAATTAAGATTGAAGCAAAAACTATAATTATCAGGCTTAATAAAAACCTTCTAAAACACAACTAAACAATAACTTTGTCACCATATCGCGATACTAACAATACGTGAAACATAACCATGCTGATCACTAATATTACAGTTTTATTGCAATACAACACATTGATAATATCATAAAAAATTCTGCATGTGTTTGACAACATAGCAGGTGGTGTCTTAATAGCAACATTGTTTACAAGCACTCTCTACATTCTCCCTCCTTGCATACTTGAGTGCGATCCATTGGCCAAAAAAAAGAGAAGTTTCAAAATCAACAAAATAAGAGATGAATTTGATCATAATTTTATCTCCAATAAACACGTAAACCCTAAAAACAGTTACATGCAGAATGCACATGCGCAGTATTATGAACTGCATTCTCACACATTGCAGAACGCAGCAATGCAAGAAATCGAGCTTGCACGGCCAAGCGTTTACTCTAATCCTGCAGAGAAGATGTGCGAAAATGATAAAGACCGCGAGAGCAAACAGACAACATGACATGCCATGAAGCGATAGTTCATTTTCACCTCATGGGTCAGAGTGCTGTTTCATTTACACCTCACTGAACTCCACAATCCCACACACACACTTCACCCTGCCTCAGCTTGACCTCACAACATGCCGCCTCGACACGAAGTGCTCTGCTTGCCTCATCTGTTCTCACAAATGCCCAAACAACATTCATATAACCCTTTAATTGATCTAATCAAAACCTCTGATTCGCTTTGTGTTTGCATCTATATCCACAATCACTCAAAGTGTAGAAAGAATCCTGTGTGATTTTAGTAATCTTGTGTCCATCAAAAGCTGATTATTGAGATTATAGGTTTGATGCCTCGGCTTGCCCCACTACGTTTAAATTATAACACTTTTTACAGCTTGACTGACACACGCACACCTCCCAGGTCTTGAGGGCAAAATCAAACTCCAGCTGGGCTTTATAAAAGATTTTAAAATGTATTCATTCATTCTATCATTTCTACACATCCACCTCGCCATTAGCTAGAATCTTCTAAAAGGAAAAGAAAAGAGAAAAAAATCTATCTCCCACAAGCACGCAAATATCATCTTGCCCTTCCCTTTACTAATTTTGGATTCATCTTATCTTAATTCTCAGCCACTTTCGCACAGAGGGCTGATCAATCATATTCAAATGTGACATTTACCTCTCGCAAATGTTCCCGGACCCCCTCGGGCTCAGGGACAAAAGTCATGTTTGAACTGCTGGAACGGAACGGGACGGCCAGCGGGACACAATGGCATCCCTCTCGTGGCCTGACCAGACATTCACCAGCAAACATATCACATGCTAGCCGCAGACACACACACTTCTCCGGGAATATTTTTACGTAAGCTTCTCAACTTCTCGTTTTAATTACAGCTGACATCTGTGAATGTCACAGGTGAAATGATTTGGAGAGAAGGAATTTAATATTTTATCGGATGCTTTAACTTTAGAGTTACAGGATGTACGATCAAAATGTCAAAATGTAATCTAGACACAATACGAGGGAAAAATGATAGTTCTGTCAGTCAAACTAGATATAATATATGTTTAAAAAAATCACAATTTAATCAAATTCATAACTAGCTGCTTGACTTTTTTCTGCAGATCACAAAAGAAGATATTTTGAAGAACCTTGGTCACTGAACAACCATTAACCCCCATTTACTTTCACAAATTTAAATTTTTAGAAAACCCCTAATACATTTGTCTGAAAAAAATTGTATTCGACACAACTAACCGTATGTGACTCAATTCTTTACAATCTTCTAAACTGAATATATCAAACATAAATGATTTCCTTTAGTAATGCCATAGTATAGTTCGAAAAAAGTACCACAAAATGGCAAACCAATGACCGTTTCAACTACGGAATGCGCTGCAGTAATAAGTGCTAATGCATAAATAAGGAATTTAAGGTGACAAAGAAAGTAAACGGATGCATAATTCATGGCACAGGGGAAAAGCAGAGGCACGGGTTGTGACAGCTGGAAAATAAAAACCCACAAAAGATTCAAAGCACATAAAATAAATAAGCTCAAGTGTTTGCA
Organism: Triplophysa yarkandensis; assembly: GCA_033220385.1. Lineage (NCBI taxonomy): Eukaryota > Metazoa > Chordata > Actinopteri > Cypriniformes > Nemacheilidae > Triplophysa > Triplophysa yarkandensis. The sequence continues at coordinate 14,038,095 of CM065662.1, read as the reverse complement.
CCTGGAAGCAAACAATAAAAATACAGCATCCTATAAGAAGCATGTGTTTTCGTCTTCTACGCTACATCAGACAGACCGCAAACGGGTCAGAAACAGCTCAAACTGTCGGTCCAGAAGGCCATATGGTTGAGTGGGCAGGCGACTGTCTGAAGAGGGAAACACAGAAACCCTGGCAGCGCTAAAGGCCAGTAATGTCAATACACACGACAAAACGACGTGCCGGCGGTCCAGTCAACCTTTTAGGTCCACCATGTGTCCTTCTGTGCCCTTTACCAGCAATGATCTTGAACCCATGCCTGCAGGGGGACCAAACATGCCCTCAAGCACAACAGATGTGCTGTCAGTCTCTGTGCATGTGAAGGGCATTTAAAGCAATTATGTGTTTTAATTAAGTGCTTGGTGATAATTCAACCAAAAATGAAAATTGTATTATAATTTTCTACCCCTGTTGTCATATTAAACCATTATTATCTTTATAAAACACAAAAGAAGATACTCGGATGAATGTTGGGAACTTGCATCCGTTCATTTGCATTGGTTATGTATCCAAACAATATAAGCAAATTGATGTAAGTGTTCCTTAGTTGTCAGCTTCCTACAAAAGATCCGATTTCCCAATTATAAAGGGCTATAATAATAACAGGGTGAGTAAATAATGACTGACCTTAAAAATATTAATTTGGTACACATTTCCTTTCCTTTCAATTATGATGAATTACTAAACCCGTTCATGTCCTGTAAATAAGTGAGAATATTATTGAGAAATTATTTATATTATGATGCTTTAAATTGGCTTAAAGGGATTGTTCCCTCAGAAATGAAAAGTCTGTCATGAATTACTCACTTTGTGTGTGTCACATGAATTTTCAGCTTGGTTGAACACAGAGAAAGATATTTCCCCCTCTTGATTACCAAAGCAACAAATAAAAATGATCACTATTAATTTCAAAATATCAAATTTTGTGTTCAATGAGGTCCAAAAACTATTTGGTTACAAGCATCCTCCCAAATATCTTTTTTTCTGTCCCTTAAGTAAAATTTTTTGTTGTTTTTAAAACAATAGTTATTAAATGTTGTGATGTTCAGCGTGTCTAGACAGTAGCTTGTGTAAATTCCATCTGCACACACTCACGACTCATTTGACGCCCCTTCACCTGAAATACCAAACAGCTCATTAAGAAACTATGAAACCGACACTGCAAAAACAGAGCGTGACAACCGCTTGTCAATTTGATCTAAACTACACAGCAATACAAACCCTGAATGAGAATCAGATCTTAATTAAACTCTTATGATGTTTGCATTGTGAGGACGGAAGATACGCTCAGATCCATTTCTCCTGCAGCGGGACAATCAAAAAACAGGAGCTTTTCATGAGCAAACAGCAGGAAGGTTTGGTTCATGTTGTCCTTCTTTTCCAATAATCTTTAGCGGGGGCTTTTGAGCTAAAATGTCACTGTGGCATTTGGCAGAGCATTTCTTCTGGTCTAAGAAGTTCATGCCCACTTTGTTTGTTTGATTGTGGTCTCGGCTTAACACCGTATGATCCATAGAAGAGACAGAGACGGAGAAGAAGGGGCCTGCAACGTATCAGAATTCTGAACGGTGGATTTGACATTCTGAACGCTGATTTACAGACAGATATTGAAATTGATATTCTAGAATACAAGTTGAGATGACTGAGCGAATGTGATGTAGAAATTTGAGTGCTTTGAATGAATTCATGTTTTTAAAACAACAAATCAAACATGAACAAGAGAAAACAGCATAATACACACAGCAACATTATGTATGTTTGAGTAAATCTTTCGGGTGGAACCCCTTTTTATAACTATATAAAGCATCTTACTTTCATAAGGTTTATAAAAATTATATAAAGAAACTAAATACATTGTGTTAATAGAGGCTGTCCGGTTTATTTATTAAGCATCTGTATTGCATTTGCATTTGATAAACTTCCAAAACCTTTATTAAAAAATAATATGAAAAAGAATCTGAAGAAACGAATTAAAAGATGTTTTGTTCTGTTGATTGTATTTTGTTTTAACACTTGTGTAATGTTAAAAAGCACAAACAGGAAGTGCATCTGGATCCAGTTGTTGGAAGTGCATCTTTCCTACTTCTTGCAAAAAGCACTGTTTTATTCTCAAGTATGTCAAGCAATCATTCAATCCAAACATTTCAGTATGTAATGTGTTTGAAAACTTTTCGCAGCATCTTATATGTCATGCTGGAAAAAGTTGAAATCTTCAGATGATCGCAAAATATCTTCCCCAGCAGTCTGTGTGTCATTTTGCCTAGAAACTTTACTCCAAGTTCTTCCAGCTACTCTTATGGCACCTGTGCTCTCCAATTTCCAAATAGTGTCATAGATCCTTCAATTATACTGACAGCATGGAACTGACTGACAACATTCATTCATCCCAAATAAAATATGAACTTTGTTCCAAGCATTCTGAAAAAGGTTCTCTAGCAAAATGTCAGTGTATCTTAGACTACGGGTGCAAGGATGCCAGATCACCACTAATGAAATGCCATCCCACAGCATGACGCTACCACCACCATGTTTGAAGAGTAAGATAACACATGTGCACAAACATGTACATTGCTTAAACCCTTTAATAGTTTTTATGAGTTGCTCAATACTATGCATATGTTCATATTTCAAACAGGCTTTCCTAAAGTTACTGTAAAGTAATTACTTTATTTGCATCACAGCGATTCATAAAACTGATGCATGACCTCTCTGTGGCTCAATGTGGTTAGGGGTGACATTCAAACACTTGCATATCTACATTATTTAAGCCTTTGTTTTCTTTTCCTTATGTTCTTTAGTATTAATATTTAAAGCTATTCAAGGTATTTTTAAATATTTATATTTAGGCACTCAAGCTATACATTTTTTGAATCTGTATGTTACTACAATACTCCACCAACTGACACATACAAGAACACATTTGCAACCTAAATAATGCTGTTTTTATTGTGAAATGCTCATCTAGCATATATTTTAAAGATGTACACAGGGATGTGTAATATTTCGAAATTATTGAGATGTTGCTGATGTGCATATAATAATGTGTATATTAAAACTTGCTAATCATTTTAAAAATCCTGAAAATCCGTATCTACAAGTTTGAATGTCATAAACAATGCCAAGCCAATGCTAATCCAGAAGAACTTGCTGGTTTAAAGTTTGAAATATATATGTGAAATTTAAATAAGTTAACAAAACTCCTGAATCGGTGTTTAAAACTTTTAGGTTGATGCAAAGAGATTGTGTCTGATGTGTGGAATATGATCATAGATTTAATAAAATTTAAAGTCATTTCGGAAAAATTTATTTTGTATTACATTATTTACTAAACCATGCTATCGAATATCAATTTGTTTTGTCAATATCGAGCAACCCTTATGTATACTATATGGTATGGAATGCCTTTACTCAGGAATGAAGTTAAAGAAACCACCAAGAAGTAATGAGCTGAGCGTAGTGTTATCTTAACACTGGTAACCTGAGGTTTCTGGATCGATACAGACCAAGAGAGAGCAAGAGAACAGAACCAAAACATCAGCCATTTCTCCTGTGTATCCAGGTAATAGAAAAACAGTGTCACACACTGACCAGATATTCATCTCATTCATCAGTCATGATCTGCCTTCTCTCTTAGTTTACCTGACTTAGAAATCCTGAGGTTATGCGTGACTAGGCTCACTGTCTGTGCTATCCGGAGGTCTGACACGTGTGATATTTCTCAGAGGTTGGCATATGAGTAAAGGTCAGTAATTTGTTGCCTGAAGTAAACTGACATTATGAGCTCCAACTGACTCAAAACCAAGTAAAATGAGACAGGTTACACCTGTGCAATGAGTTTGTATCAAAAGCAGATTTAAACATTTCCTTAGGAATAAATATAATGGGGCTATACAAGTGGTTTGTTTCTACTAGTTATGTAAAATGCTGCAAAAAGCATATTTATGATTATTCTGGCCTTTAAGATCATAACTCAATATTAAGGGGCCATCTATCAAATGTTCATTTTCCCAGGTGCTTTTTTAAGTTGCCCATGCATGTATTAGACATGTGAAAAAGCGAATATTGAAGTGCCAGAACAAAATACCTTCACAATCTTAAAGTTAAGGATCACCCAGATCTTCCTGAAACGGCTCGTTCACACACGCCCCCCTTTTCTACGTTGGCAATTGATTTGAACTAGCCCGCCAAAATGTTTACACAGGTAAAAAAGGTGTAAACTTTAACAACTTTGTATTGTTGTGGACGCCACCGCAGACATGTTAAGGATGATGTGTATTTGGTGTCGCTTTGTTTGGGCTTCCAAGATGAAAATGGCTAAAAATGACTGGCTCATATTGTTGGAAAAAAGGTTATAGAAAAATTAAGTACTAATTTTCACGTGTAACATGATTTAATCTATGATTGCTTTCAGAACCCTGGGGAAGTACGAGGTTGGCACATAAACTTTCATTAAAAAATGGAGCAATGTCAACCATTACAACTTCATAAGGACACCCTGACACTCAGAGTTTTCTTTCATTGTTAAAGAGTTTACTACAGAGTAATGTGAGTGTTGAGTATGTTTGTCACGTGCTTGTGTTTTTAGCACAATGTGTTTTGTAAGAATTTAAAAGAGCATACATAAGTAGCTATTATTAGAAATCTTTCACATATTGATCAGGTCGCGCTGGCAAAGTAAATTTTTTATTCTGATGCTATATTATCGCCTGTTATCTGTCAGTATCTTCGAGGCTGATTTTACGAATATATTTAGGGGCCTAACATTTCCTTTAGATGCTTGCAGTATTCTGCAAATCACAACGCGCTGGTTAACTGGCCAATGAGAGCACACCTCGCTTTTCACAGCAATGAGCCAAGAGGAGATATAAAAATGCACGGTATGTGTAAACGAATGCGTTTTTGCACTGTCAACTATTTAAGGGGGCCTCATTTAAGTAGTTTTCACCAACATCTCTTTAAAGACAAAACACAACACTTAACTATTTTAAAACATTTTAATGCAAGCTGTTTTTAGTTTAGACAGCTATAACATTTATTTTAGTCTAAGACTTGTTTTAAACCCTGAACGATAAACCATCCTGTAGAAAGCATAGAGTCTCGATTTTCTCAGTATGTGTGTACCTTGGGTTTAAACCCATAACCTCTTTCAACTGAGCTAAAGTAAAACAAAGTTAAATCATGGCTGAGGAATCCTATTTTTCCGGTCATGCACGGACAGACATATCATACAGTCACATTAACAACACAAGGAAATGGGTCTGGTTGCCATAGGGATTTCCTTGCACCGTCCTAGTCAGAATTAGTATCTTCTCTGTACAATCTGCTCACAGAACCAGAGGGGCTCGAACAAAACACCAGGGACTAGGCTTTCGTCTCACATCACCAACTGCCTTCGAGTTACTCATTCTAGCTGTACGCAGAGTTCAATCATCTGCAGCCCACACAAGTTTCAGAAGGACGGACGGCGCCATGGATTATTCATGATGTAGAATATTAGCCTTTCATTGTGAAGCACAAAGGCGACTGTTTAAAATGAAATTTCTCTCTTTAAAGTAAAATTTAAGAGTGACTTTAAAGAAGGAAACTATGAAGAATCCAGACAGCTGAATGAATGTAGGTGCTAAAAAGTGCTTGGCTTTGGCAGACTCTTGGGTGTTGATTAGTGCAGATTTCTGCTGGTCTCGGTTGATTTGATGCAAACACTTGGAATGCTTGTATAGGCACTGTATGTAGAGTAAACAATGGATTTAAGGATCTTGATTTAAAAAAATTATGATGACTCAAAAATTGGTAAGAAATACTGCTAAAAATGACTTTTCTGCATCTTAAGATATCAATGCTGTGTAACAAATAGTTGGCACATTTTAACAGCACTTTTTTGCATACATAATTTTCACATTAACGCGCAACGCAGTTTATGCATTAATTAAATCTCTGTTTTTAACTTTTAGATCCTTCAGATATTGCACCAATGTTTCTTGAGTTGTGGGTGAGCATGCAAACAAAAATCCATCTGGTTTGGGTTGTTCAATGAAGCATTGACACCCCTACAGTCTGTGCAAAAAAAGATGGCATATTTTTAAATAAATAGTCCCTGTCTATAAAACAAGGAAAATGCCAAAACACAAATAAATGGCGATTTCAAATCATTCAAAGCTAATTTTCCTATATATGCTCTCAAGCCGGCAGGTTGAGTAAATAAAGATTTCAATGAGGAGCAGAAGGTAAACAAGCATGAAAAATGAAGACGGAAGGGTTTAAGGAGGCGATAAGTTCTCAAGCTCCTAGTTTCTAATCTAGCAGCTGAGCAGACAGATCTTGAGCTTGGAGAGGAGGCTGATGGCTCTGTTCACCATCCATGCAGATGGTAAGGAGAGATGTGGGTTGAGACAAACGTAAAAACATCTCACGCCAAGTGTTTCGATTTGACATAATTCTTTCTTCTGCAGAACACAAATGAAGTTATTTTGAAGAACGTTGGCAACATTGACTGTCCCGTTGGCTGCTACTGGATAACTTCTCAAAATATCTTTTTCATGTTCAATAGAGTCATTCAAATATGACATAAAGCTAAAAAAAGCTTTAAAAAATGCTGATATATTTGGATGATTTATCCCCATAACGTCCCTCTGCTAATCAGCCGTCTCTCGTCTCCTCTTTCCAAATTTGCACTTCAGCACATTTGCCTTGTTGATTTCTTTGCCCTCATGTTCTTTTCTTCTTCTCTCCCTTCTTCTTAATTGCTATGATTAAGTCTTCTGCTTAATAATTACTGTCTGTATCCCGCCAGAAAGAAGCCAGAAACACTGACAGACCAGGCATACGTTTTTCAAGAGACTTCACACTACAGCACACCACTCACGTTGAGGAAAAGAGAGGTAAGGTGTCAGAATTCATTACACCGTTGGGACGACATGCTCGATTCATTATCTGAATGTACAACTTGATGTGAACCAACTGTAGCTTTGAAAGCTCTCATAGCAGATATTTCATTATAATTTTTGGATATCGCATCAAAATGGTGGAGAAAACACCCTGATGCCAGTGAAATCTGATATTGTTATATTTTAATTTTTCAATTGGAAGATGCTTTTATCCAAAGCGACTTACATTGCATTATACTTTACATTTATGCAGTTCCCAGGAATCGAACCCATGACTCTGGTGTTGCTAGCACCATGCTGAGCTATGGGTAAATCAGTTCTAGTTAATTAAACTATTTATGTTGCATTTATTTTGGGAAACTCCACTTAAATTTAATTACCATTTTGGGAAAAAAATCAGGGGCGACCAGAATTTTTCTTCCCTGAGTTTTCCAAAATATTTGGTCAACATAACTGAAACATACAATATTTTCTACTAATTAAACTGAACTAAGAAAAAAAATGTGTTGTCAAACGTGCCCCAGAATGTTTAGTTTTCTTACATTCTTCAAAATATCTTCTTTTTGTATAACAGAACACAAATGAATAAACAAAATTTTCTACTATGGTCGTTAAATTTGTCCCAGAAATATCAAACATTTAGATAAATATATTTCTTTGCGTGAAACCAAACCAAGAAAAAAATTATGGTCAAATGTGCTCCAGAATGTTACGTTTTCTTAAATTCTTTAAAATATCTTATTCTATGTTTAACGTAACCAAACAAATCACAATATTTTTTCTACTATGGTTGTCAGAGTTGTCTATGAAATCTCTAACATTTCACTGAATATCTTTGTGTTAAACCAAACATTTCCAAATGGTAACGAGTTTTTGTTGGGTTATAAATTGCTGCTCTAAAGTGCATTTCCAATATTTATATACTAAAAGTCACCTATATTTCATCAGTTTTCTTTTTTTACAGGGAATCTTGCATGTACCTGGAGGTGCGGGACAACTTTTTGGTTAATCTTACCCTGATGTAGAAATTGAGTTGTGGATATACCCTCTGCACTCCCAGGAAAACTGAAAGTGGTGTTCGGTGAGGGAAGGAGGCTGTGACCACATGCGTGACCTCTGGGAAAGAGAAAACCCGGAAGCCGTGCTTTTCATACAGCTCCATCTGTTTCTCACAGGGTTTGTCATTACATTCACTCAAAATACTGCCCACCGCATAGCGACACTTCTGTCGGGGAACCTGTGACACACAAACACATGCATTAAACACGACACAACATACACATTGCCCTTGATTTCTTTTTCTAACTTTAGAACAAACTTTGAATTCACAGCTGATATTCATTCCCAAAAAGCCCATCCACAACAAATACCTCCCCAACTCCAATAAAAGCCATCATCTGCCTGCGGTAATCACCAAACATTGCCTCGCACCTCTCGTGGCGCTTATCACAGACAACAAATGAGCATGAGCTTGATGCCCAAAGACAACAGGGAGCGTCTGCAATTCAGTGAGTCACACAGGACGAACTTAATGAGAATAAACAAAGCAGCACATGAAATAAGTACATAAACAGATTAGATTAAGTTGCATGAGCAGGTGGCCTTGTTTCATAAAAAAAATTTCTGAGCTTTGATTAGCTTGTGTTTAACTGCCAGGCGTCTGGCGGGTTTAAGAGAGGCAGACCGATAACCAACTTTTAATGTACTTCGCTTACATTTACATACCGACGGAATACCTGCCCAGGAATGAGGGCACCTGGGAAGTTTGAGACACCGTCTCGGGGTTCAGGTCGCGACGAGAGGGGGGCTAGACTGAACTGTGACAGATGAAGGCCTGTTTGGGAAAGAGGCTGCAACAGTTCCAACAACATCCATCCTTTAGATTAGAGGAATGTGTTCATTCATCTCAGTGTTCTGGGTCACTTTTTGCTTTCCATTGAGCACGCCAGAAAGAGATTGCATGGTCGTGATATATATCGGCAAAGAATAAGAAGAGAGGTTAAACTGTATGCTTAGTTTCTGGTGTACGCTCACAATAACGCTTAGGGCAGGGGCAATCGTCAAATTGATATCTGGTTTCTCAAAGTATATTAAAACATAATTTTTTTAGTTACTTTAAAAATCTTCATCCAGCTGGCACAGGTCTGCGGGACATCTTGTGTCCTGGTGTGTTCCCAGCAGGTGTTGTTCCTGGTAGGATGTTTTAACAGACTGCCCTGTCATAAGTCTCCAATCACTCCTTTACAGCATGTAACTACATCTTTCCTGACTTATCTTTTTTGTTTTCAGAAGATAGTAAAAAGTGTTCGCCTTATGTAGGTATTTACTTTAAATTGTTGGACATCCGTAGCAAATCAATTGTTAAAAAAAAAGATCCATCCGTGCTTATAGGTCATTTTACAAAATGTGTATTTAATTCAAACTTCACATGATCGAAGAGAGATTCTAAAGAGCCCATAGGAGATGATTCAATTTCAATACTGAACAAACAGAAAGACAGACACATGTGGAACTGTCAGCGTAGCTGCCCCATATTAGGTTTGTCGTTTTTACTTGTCGGGCTATAGACAAACCCATTTCAGGAAAATTCGAGAAATGTCACAGGGGTTATGATGCGGTCCGCCGGGAAATCCACTCCAAAACACCTTCCACGGCAGACTCATTTATTCATCCCTTCAGATGGGAGCCGCCACAGACGCTGTCTGCATCTTCACAGTGTAACGCCTTTTCATGTTTCCTCTATCTTCAGACAGCTGGGACGCTGTGGAAATACTAATAATTGTGATGGTGACAAAGCCGATTGAAATTCTGTTCACATTTGCTTTTTTTCGTACACTTGCAACTTTAAATGAGGGGTTTCAGAGCTGTTATATATATATATATATATATATATATATATATATATATATATATAATGAGTAACTTAACATTAAAATTAACTATGAATATAAATGTATTATGGCTGTCAAAAGATTAATTGCGAGTACTCACATTCAGAAAAAGTTTGTGCTTACAAAAGTTATCTGTGTACCGTGCATATTAATTTTGTACTTATAAATACATAAACATGTTAATTACATAAAAAATGTAAAATATACAAATTAATAAGCAATTATATACACATACATTTTTTACTGGTAAATATAAATAAAACCATCCAAATATTCCTTTATCATACATATGTGTTTGTGTATATAGATAACTAGTTATTAACTATGTACACAAAGATATTTTTGTAAAGACAAACTTTTTCTGGATGCGATGAATAGAAATAATTTTTTTGTAGGCATTTATCTACAGAATACGTATAAATATATACATACTGTATACATATATGCATTAAACACGTCTATTATATAACACTAACATTTATTTCTTTATGGATTAATCACTGTTATTCAGACCTGGTTTAAAACAATAATAAAAAAATAAAAGCCTTGAAATCACTTGACTTAATTTTAGTAGTAAAACCAAAGATTCTTATTGATCAACCATCATTACCTTGAATCAAGCTTAGCTTTTTATACTAGGAGTAAAATCAACTTTGTGACGTTCCAAAATACCATTTACTACTAAATATAAAACATTATAATGAGTCTTTGTATCATAGCGGCCATTTCAAGGCATTACTTCATTCAAAACAGTGTCCGCTGTGCTTTTTATCTCCCCTTTTGATGCCTACAAAAGAGGGACAAGCCAAATAAAGAAGAAAGTCAACCCAAAATCTCTCTGACACTTTATTCACTGGAATGCCTTTCATTGGTTGTCACAGGGTCCAGCATGTGCAGAAGTCGCCCCTGTTCTTCTTATCCATAGCAACCATCTTAAGACCCATGGGCTTCCACTTCCACCTCATTGTTTGCCCTGATGAGGGGAAGTTCTCAAAAGCTTACAGAGTACGAAGACTACAGCGGCCGGCAGTGAAGCAATGGAGGGACCAGCGCAGCCAATCCCCGTGGTAAAATATATCATCATTATTTGTCATGCCTTTTTCTTTTACCTTAAAGAAGCCTTTGGGAGATCCTGACCCGGGGCGTATAGCGCCCCAGGCTTCTCTTAATGAGCCCAGATTATTGTGCCAATTAGATGAACCGGATCAGGACTTGACTATGGCTATATGCAAAGAAGCTTTTGACAGATGCTAATTGGGAACTTGCAGGGGGAATATATTCTGTCTGTAACAATCAGCTTTTGACAGCAAGGACGGGTTTTTGCTTAAAGCTGGACTCTGTTCTATCGGGTCATTTTCATGGGAAGTTAAGTATGGTTGATACTATGGAAGCATCAAGACATAAGGTCTTAATGTCTTCTGAAATCCATAAAGAGTGCAAGAAAATTAATAACTTGTCAATCTATATGTGAATCTACGACTTTGGTTTGACATCGGCATGATGGGTATTTTCGGATCCCTAAAATTTGCAATAGGTCCCAGTCCTCATTATGTAGAGATTTTGTTGACATTTGACATATTAAGTGTTCAATCACATTTTGCATTATAAGACAGACCAATTGGGGGCGGAGTTACAGTCTGTTAAAAAAAAAGTCAGCCAAATAGTTTCATGCTCACTTGTTGGAGCTTACAATTTAAACCCCCAATAAAAGACTTTGTGAGAACTAAAGAATTTAAATATGACTTGTCCCAAAGGACAACTGGATCCACCAAAGGTCACAGAGAGATTAAAGATATTGTGACTTGAAGTCATTTATATTCCCTAAAAGTGCACTAAAGAGCAAAAAGGCAGACAATATAAAGGTGAAGTGTTACCTATTCAAGACTTACACTTTGATAACAGCAATTCGGGTAATGCAAAAATAACACAATCCAGGGTCTCTTAATTTAAACCGGGCACTCCGGCACATCATATTCTCCGCACATAAAGAATTCTTACCCAGATCTGGAAATGTCTACATCTGTGCCCTTATGGTTGCAACATGGTTGAGCAACCAATTGATATCAAAAAAGCCACCTTACCAGTTACATCATGACACAGAGTCAGATTCAAGAATCTTGAAGATGCATACTTAAAGTTCACCCTAAAAATGTAATTATTTTATCATTTACTCCTCCTTGTGTCATTTTAAATCTTTATTGACTTTTTCTGCAGAACACAAAAGATGATCATTTGAAGAATGTTGTTGATCAAATAGAACAGCCCCCATTTACACTGTATGGACAAAACCACTGAGACATTTCTTAAAATATCTTATTTTGTGTTCCACAAATAGGGTATAAGTATCAGAAATGCCATAAACACAAACCTAAATGTATTTTCCTCCGTATCTCCACCCATTTTAACACTAATTTCACACTCTCCAACACTAATTTAACTTATCTAATCTGACTTGTCAGCATCGTAACATTTTCCATTACTTATGTACTTCGATTTAAATGCTTCAGAAGTAGATTTTTTTACCTTTTTCCAATTCATGTGGATTTTCTGTGATTCTGTGAGAGAAAACTGCCCAAACATGAATGTAAACATAATCGGTCAAAAATGTTTTATAATTTAATTGCCATTATAACTCATCTGGCTTTCAGTATAAGCAAGTTGCTTTTTGCAATAAAGAATATGGAAAATATGCATTTGGCGTGCAAATGAGAATATTTAACACCATTTATCATGATTACATATGACGAAATTAAATTACGCCACACAAAAACAGATAAACTAATAATCTCAAAATATCACAACATACAAACACATTCCACCCACACAAACAAACAACAGCACATAAACACTGGATCACCACCTCCATCTAGTGGTACAGAAAAACCACAAACAACACATCATCTATTCAACAATGTATTTCTGTAACTAAAACACAATTAATAAAGGATATGTAATCCTCAGGATTAAAGAAGTATTTATTAGGTTAATCTGCCATATGCATTTAAATCCCTTATTATAAGCCGTCCTGTGAAACTATTGCTTAAGTGATTTGCCTACTTCGAAAACATTACAGGTGACATGGCTGCACAAACAAACAAATGTAATAGCAAATTTAAATGCAATGAATCCCCTTCAAGTCTATTTGAAGATTTTTACCATCATCTGGTAATTCAAGTTTAATGCATTAGTAATGCAAAGCCATGTTGAATTCTGCACACCGGGAGCTTAGTAAAAGAAGACTGCCCTAAACCCACATCTCAAGAAATAGCTGTTAATATCCAGCCGCCAATGTTCGACAGCGTCTACCATAAGAAGGATCAAAAAGAAAAGAGTATAGGAGAAAATCCCTCAAAACCGTTAGGAAGGGAAACCTGAACAGGTGATGAATCCATCACAGAGTTAACACACACCAGACACACAATTACACTCACACGTACTGTACAGGCAATGCATGTGATGCTTGTACAATACTGCACACTACCGATCACAAGTTCTGGGACACTTACTCGCTCATGCATTTATACTCATATCTCGTTTATGAATATTATTAAACTCGTGAACATTTTGAAATAAAACAGAGGACACTATGGGAATTATGTTGGAGTAACTAAATAAAACATGTTATATTTGATCATCTTTAAGTCAATAACAAAAAGTTTTACTGTCATTTTCCCCAAGCAGCTTTTCAACTCAGAAAAATATACAGAATTATATAGAATAGGGCTCTATCTGTTTTTTTTTTCCATATTTAATCATCCATTTCAAAAAACCTGTTTAATAATTAAAATTAAAGTTTTGTCATGAACAGACCATGAATATTTGCTATATTATATATATATATATATATATACATTCATACATACATGCATATATATACATATACATACATATATATATATATACATATATACATATATATACATATAACTACATATGTATATATACATATATATACATATAACTACATATGTATATATGTATATATATATATATATATATATACACACACACGTGTTTATATATATATATATATATATATATATATATATATATATATATAAAAAACTACATACACATACATACATACATACATACATACACATAGATACATATACATACATACATACATACATGTACATATACAGACATATATACATATATACATATATATATATATATATATATATATATATATATATATATATATATATATATACACACATATACATACATATTTAATTTTTCTTAAACTTATTTCAGACATTTAGGCACACACCTTCAGATCAAACATTATTTAAACTGTAAAACATTTTACCCAAATCGTGCCAAAATTTCATTTTCAAGAATCAACAAATTTGGGGACCAAATAATTCAAGTGTGTCTCACCTTCTTTGGATCATCATAGAAGATCCCAATACATGCCAGCTTAGACCCAATCCTGCTGCTCTCCTTAAACAGTGATCCACAGTCTTTATAAAGGCCAACTTTATACTTATATGCAATAGTAATACCCCTGACAGGGGGGAAACCAGTCTTAATGTGAATGTCTGTGATCAGACCAGAGTATAAGATATAACACACTGCTGTGAGGAGAAGAGCAAGGATGAAGATCCCAATGACACTCAAGATCTCCCATGTCCACATGTCAGCTGTGAGGTTAAAGTTCAAAACATTGACATAGAGATGCTTTTTTCATTCATCAGCAGATTATATAGGTTTGGGTATCTTTGACCATCGATGAGAGCAGAATAGAGCCAGATTAGCAGATTTCTCACTAAATCTCTACTTTCAGACTGAAGATGCTGCGCAGGATTTCACCGCCGCAGATTTACTTCCCTGAACACAGAACATGATGCGAGCAAGCTTCCTGGACTGTACCAATTACGTCACACAGGGGTGAACCATTCACTTCTTACTGTTAATAGAAACAATTATGACCCTTGTTTCATTTTGTTTTTTAATGACGTCTGCGTTATGTAAATGTACGTCATTTTTGTAGGTTTTGAAAGATTTGATGGGGAAAACAAACGACTTGCGTTTGGTTCAGTCTGACTTTTGAATGCGTTTTAAGGGTTGTAGTGGCGCACGAAATGCGCATGAGAGCTCAGTGACACCTTTAACTTTTATTACACATGTAGTTCTATTTCTATTTTCCACATTTTTGTTTGTTTAAGAAAAGACATATAGAAATAATTGACGGTTAAATTAACGGTCAATGTGCAATATGTCATATTGTCAGAGGGTGGCAGTGTTTATCTGTTTATTGGATATATAAAGTTGTAAAGCAACATCAAAAATGAAGAAAAACATAATAAACAATACAACAATAATAAATAAATAACAATAAGTTAAGTTATCTCAGATACATTTGAACATATATCTGTGGCACTTCTAACTGGAACTTGAGCCGCTCTGCGGTGTTGCCAAGTCCGCGTTTTTTCAACGGAATTGGGCCACTTTTATCCATGTTGTTTTAGAAATGGTTGCATTAAAATATTTTATTCCACATAAATGTTGCTAAATAAAAGCCAAAAAAGTGTCAGTAATCTACAGAAGAGTATACATTATTTAAAGCTTCATTATGAATATTTATTTTAGATAAAAAAAAATTGATTTTAGATTAACATTCTTTATATTAAAACGTCAAATGAACAGAATCTTTATAAATACAACAACAACAACAACAACAACAAATGTTTATAATGCATAAAGTTATGTAAAATATGCATTCAAAGAGAAAAGATTACCAAAACCCACTGAAGAATTTGGTTCATCCGCTATTAATTCAGTTCAAATAGTTTTATTAATGCTTTAAGAATCATTAAAAATTGCGTTTTAAAAAAATAACCTTTTATAACTCAAATCAAATATGACATAATTATTATTGTTCATATTTTAAAGGTCCGGGGATTTATGTGAAAACCTGGCAACCCTACTTCCTTGACTATATATATAGTGACGCTTCCCATGGCCTTCAGTTTGACTCTGTGTTCCTCAACCAAACACTTCCCACTGAGTTCCTCTGTGAACAGTGTGAGTGAGGATGGCAGGAACCATAAAGAAGTTTTACGATATTTCAGCTAAACTTTTGTCAGGAGAAGTGTTGAGTTTTTCCTCATTGAAGGGAAAAGTTGTTCTTATTGAGAATGTAGCATCGCTTTGAGGGACAACAGTCAGGGATTACACCCAGATGAATGAGCTCTACAGCCGCTATGGCCCACAAGGCCTTGTGGTTCTGGGTGCTCCCTGCAACCAGTTTGGACATCAGGTGACTCTCTGGGAAACCCTAGCATGCTTTGATCCTTTTGAGAACCATATTAATACATGCATGTGTTTTCCCAACAGGAGAATTGCAAGAATGATGAAATCCTGCTTTCTCTGAAATACGTCAGGCCTGGAAATGGTTTCGAGCCCAAATTCCCTCTCCTTGAGAAGCTGGAGGTGAACGGCCAAAATGCTCATCCCCTGTTCACATTCCTCAAGGAGAAGCTCCCTCAACCCAGTGATGACGCCATGTGTCTGATGAATGATCCCAAGTTCTTCATCTGGAGTCCTGTAAACAGGAACGACATCTCTTGGAACTTTGAGAAGTTCCTCGTTGGTCCGGATGGAGAGCCGTTCAAACGCTACAGCAGAAAGTTCCTCACCATTGACATCGAAGGGGACATCAGAGAACTTCTCCAGAAGGCGAAGTAAAACCCGGCCGTCGACCACTTCGTGTTGTGGAGACATGAGATAGAACCTAACATCCACCGTCCAACTCCTATCGCATGGAACCACGGCCTCCTAGATAAGATTGTTGCTTGATTTAGGCCGACTGCAGACATGGTTAAAGTGTCACTGGTTTTTAAACTGTTTACTTCATGATGAGACTTCCTTAAATCATTGTGAGGGGGGTTTCTGATGTACTGGTAAACGTTTATTGTGACAGCGGGGCTGTATCCGTGAGCTGCATAGATCTGCTTTTATCTTACAACTTGAGAATTATAAATAAACAACTTAAAATGTCTTCATCGTTCCTCTTTTTAGTTTTCAATGCAGAAGCCATACATATGCAAAAGCCACAGCTTTTTCTAGTTTCTTACTTCCACATTTTTTCTTCTATGTTGATTTGATTTTAACTTATTTTAAATATTTATGAAAGTAATCTACAACTAAATTAAATTATACATCATGCTTCACTGAGCCCAAAGATTATGCAATGACAGCATGACACAGCAATTTTAGTGGTGTAAGGAACTAACTAGAGTAAAGTATTCGCATGTCAGGCTGATGTATAAGGTTTTATTGAGTACATCACAATTATCTGAGAATTCACCCAAATATATAAACTTTGATCAGAAATGACAGTTTTTAATCGCATTACAGGTTAGTCACACAGTCCAATGTTTTTGTCCATGCAAGCAAAACAGAGCCCATCACTATCCCACTTGATTTCTAGGATTGTGTCCAACAAAGGCCTTCTCCCAAGGTCTGCGTGTCTAAACATGGAGAAGAAAATGGGATTAAGACAATCCATCACATTCAGTTCATTGTTTGCAAAATGTTATTTTTACATAATGTCCATATCGCGCATAAAAATGTTGTATGGGGATGCGTTTTATATATAGATGCGTTTAAGAAATTTGTAAAATGTATACATTGTATATAGTATTTAAATCATTGGTACATCTAAAAAATCTATTTCCCTAATACATGTTACGTGTTTATTAATGCAAATGATCAAACAGTATATCGTGTTGATACAAAGTTTTATCAGCAAAAGATTAATCGATTAAAACCGGTCTATTCCTGACATATTTGGATAATCTTGGCTTCAGGGTCCAAGGACTTTGTAGAATAACACTTCAAGGTCATTGGTGGGATGTTCAGGATCATCTCCGGCCTACTGATTCTACCTGTGCACCGGTGTTGGGTTGTAAACCTACGACCACCTTTGATGGGTTGTGAACCTATGAAAAAAGTGCATGTATTTTATATAACTATTCAGAACCTACACTATATTGCCAAAATATAGTCACCTGCATTGACTTTTGAACCTAATCGTAATCCTAATCCATATGGTTCAGACTGATGTTGGTCCACCCTTTGCTAGAATAGATTCAAAGCTTCTGGGAAGGCTGTCCACAAGGTTTCCGAGTGTGATTATGGGATTTTTAGACCATTCTTCCAGAAGCGCATTTGTGAGGTCACACCGATGTTGGAAGAGAAGGCCCGACTCTCAGTCTCCTCTCTAATTCTCTAACATCCCAAAGATGTTCTATCGGCATGAGATCAGGACTTTGTGTTCATCCACACCAGACTCTGTCAATCCACATCTTTATGGATCTTGCCATGTGCAATGATGTCATGATAGAAGAGAAAGGGGTCGGATCCAAACTGTCCCCAAAAAGTTGGGAAAATAGAATTGTCTAAAATGTCTTGAAGCATTGAGAATGAGAGGGATAGAAGCACCATCTTTATTATTTGTCAATAAAGTGTATAAGTAGAGACACCCAACTTTATATCACATGAACTCCCTGCAGAAGAACTGTGACCATCCAGCAGGGGGCGTCCTCACACACTCACACACACACACACACACACGCACGCACGCACGCACGCACACACACACACACACACACACACACACACACACAGCGGCTAATGCTAACCACTGCAAGATGGCCGGACAGGAGGATCCAGTTCAAAGAGAAATTCACCAAGATTGGGCGAACCGGGAATATATCGAAGTGATCACCAGCAGCATTAAGAAAATCGCAGATTTCTTGAATTCTTTCGGTAAGGTGACAGACCCACATAACGCGTCGTCAGCCGTGACGCCATCCCTTCATGCTAACATGCTAATCAGTAGGAAGCTCTACACTTATAACTGTGTTGTCATATTGTGTCATTGTGTTGAACACAGTCCCATGTAAACATGTGTGTGTTATATAGTACACAACATGTATGATGTAAAGCTCAGAGGTCCTTATGTACCATAAATACATGTTGTTTGGCTTTTGTGTGTTTGTGTGTGTTTGTGTGTGTTTTGTGTGTCTGTTTACACGTTTGTTTGTGTTAAGAAAGCCAAACAGTGCATTGGTCTTTCTTCTTCTGTTGTGTGTTGATAAACCCAAGCTCAGTTTCATAACAAACCTGTGTTACTAATGTAAACAAATGACTTTTATTATAGATTATATTCAGTTGTTTTGCTCTCTTAAGACTTTATTCTTTATCACACATGTCATGTACAGGAGTCCCAGTCCCTAAGCATTGACAGCTGACTCAGTCTTGTGTATGTTGTAATGGACATGTAATGTCATGTTATTCTCCACAGATATGTCCTGCAGGTCACGGTTAGCCACTCTGAATGAGAAGCTGACCGCGCTGGAGAGGAGGATCGAATACATCGAAGCCCGGGTACGTGGATCAGATTTGATCTCTTTTACAGCAGATTTAAAGGTCTCTCGTTCATTGTGTTTTTCTTGAAGCTTTGATTGTGTTTACAGTGTGCGGTATAACATGTGTTCATGTTTCGACATCTATATATTTTTCATATAATTTGCTTACTTGTATACTGTCCTTGAAACAGCAGAAATACCTAACGAGTTCTGATTGGGCCATCGGTTCCTGCGTTGTGATTCGACAGCAAAGTTTGAGTGTCATGCCTGGGAAGATCACGCCTCTTAATATAACATGGAGATGCATGCACTCGGAGTAATTGTAAAATGTCTTTAGTGTTATCGGTCTGAACCGGAATCAGACCCGGAGAACGTAGAGGAAGAGGATCGAGGAGAACCTGTGCAAGCAGGACTTTTGCATACGCCTAAACATAGAACAATCATTCACGTGTCTGGAGATAAACTTTACCTGCGATCTGGACCAGCATGTGGTTAAACGTAAACAATAGAGAGAATCAACAAATAATTGAAACTGATCGTTACAATACAAATAATCGATTCAGTCCGGTTCAGTCAGTACTACGCTTTTTTTTGTCCGATTAGTTTCAATAACCATCTGGTTAACAAAGCTAAACAGCGTTGCCCTTTGTATAAATAAGCACCAACTTAAATAATAAAATACACTTACTGGTTGTGGTCCATAAACAATACCTTCTCCAGACACAGAGGGAACTGCTCCGTCTTTCAAGAATAATCTTTGTGTGAGTCTGGTATTAAACTGATTGAGATTCAGGAAGCCGTCCTGAGTAAAATGTGGATTTTATTTTTCGGAAACCGAGGTTAAACAAACATTATTGTAATCTTTGAAACCTAAGTACAGATTGGATTTGGAATGAAAAGAACAAAGTTTTGAAGACAGGGCGACAAACAAACTCTACAAACGAAACCCTTCTTCTTATCTGTAGGAGCGCATCAAAACCACGCCCCTTTTTGTGTGTTCTTGTGGGCGGAGGTTAACCGTGATAGTGATGTCACTAAAGCAGGAAGTACTAGGACGTAGTACAAACCGGCCGTTTTTCAAGGCGATTTCTGTTCAATAAAATATCTTGCCTGGCATTGAACTTTGAGCTTTATAATTTTACAGAAATGATTTATACTCTACCAACAACATTACACAACTAGTCGTGGCCTGGTGGTTCGAGTCTTGGACTCGTGATCTGAAGGTTGTTGGTTCGAGACTCGGAACCAGCGGGAATACCACGACTGAGGTGAGTCTCTTGA
Organism: Triplophysa yarkandensis; assembly: GCA_033220385.1. Taxonomy (NCBI): domain Eukaryota; kingdom Metazoa; phylum Chordata; class Actinopteri; order Cypriniformes; family Nemacheilidae; genus Triplophysa; species Triplophysa yarkandensis. The sequence goes on along the minus strand of CM065662.1, from coordinate 14,017,619 downwards.
GCAAGGCACCGTTGAACTTTGAGCACCGTTACCCCCCACTGCTCCCCGGGCACCGCAGCATGGCTGCCCACTGCTCCGGGTGTGTGTTCACAGTGTGCGTGTGTTCACTTACTGGATGGATTAAATGCAGAGCACAAATCCCAAGTATGGAACACCATACTTTGCAATACGTCACTTCACTACAGTGTGTGCCCTTGACACTAACTAAAGTTTCAAACATGGAATCATGAAGGACGGGACCTTTAACACATCATCCTTGAATCGTTTATAATTTTTCTTTTTCTTCTCTTAAGGTCACAAAAGGGGAAACCTTGACCTAGACATCCCTGAATCCACATGGGAATAAGATGACAACTATACACACTCACCTCCTTCTCATTTGCTGTCATCATTCAAGATGTTCTTCTTATAGTCGGTTATAGTGGATCACTTCATTTCTGTATGGGACCATTGTGTTGATGTTTGTGATGTAAACAGATATCGGTTCATTCTCACTTTACGGCTGAAGTTACACAATGTCGACTTCTTCAGTTTTTGGTCCATCAGGCAATAGTTATTGTCTCTGTGCTGTTGTTTTATTGCAATCAGAGTGTTTTCTTTTCCTTTGACTTTATTTTGATACACCATGCAAACATTAATGATAACGCATACTTAGACTGAAAAGAACTTGGTTTAACAGACATCATGCCTTGATATCTTTTTTATTATTAACAATTTGTTTTATTGAGTTTGTCTTTGTCCTCTTGTGTTTTAACAGAGTTTATATTGTTCATTCAGAAACGTGTTTTAAGTACATTACTGCCTACTGTACATTTATCATGAAACAAACATTTGTACATGAGAAATGCCAGTTTGAGTTGTGAGTGAATGAGGGGCACTGAAGTGCCAACCAGACTGTTTTAAAACAATCACTTCTCCTATCCTGAATGCAGTTTCATATTGCCCCTCGTGTGTTATTACGGTAATGTTTTTCTGTTTAAACAATTAATAAAAATCAGTTAAATCAACCTGTGTTCATTTTTTAGTTCTATTGTGATATATGGTACTCTAGTAAAACTGAATGTATTATATATAGTGCTTTCAACTCCGTAGAGGTGACTTTTATTTTGTAAGTTGTACATTTCCGGCCTCGCAGGGTTGCGTGCATGTGTGCGTTGATACGGTAAACAAGCATTTTTATATCAATCCTGTTGTGTTTTAATAAATATATAAAATCACATGATGCCATCATACAGTCAAGATTTAAGCAAAGGACTCGAGAATATTCCAGTTTCAATTGAGGACAGTTTATCCCATGACACTTTTGCTAACTTCAAGGTAACATATTTTATTCTCGTTTAAAATGCTCTCTAGAAGTTTTGTATTTGTCAATGTTACTGTCTAACTGTTTTAACATAATAAAATATGTTTAAATAAATATGAAGCCATCAAAACAAATATTGCATTGTAGTTTGCCACACCACCACCAGATGGCAGCACCTTCATACCCATAACTAACACCTCTAATCCCAACATATCTCAGTATATCGCAGAAAATGTTCAAGGCCCAGGCTGTGACCTTGATCCAAGTGCGGTGACCCTACCAGGCTGCTCCTGTCGTGCCCAGTCTTGCCCGCCCGACTGCCCATGTTTGAGGTTTGGCCAGACGTATGACGGCAGGGGACTTTTGATTCGACAGCAGGAAGAGAGCGGCTACAGCAAGCCTGTGTTTGAGTGCAATGTCCTGTGTGCTTGCAGCGATTCATGTCAGAACCGGGTGGTCCAGAAGGGAGTCCAAGTTCACCTGGGTGTCTTCTGCACCGCAGACAGAGGCTTAGGGGTGGAAGCTCTAGAGCGCCTCCCCAGTGGACGCTTCATATGCGAGTACGCCGGGGAAATAATTGGCCCGCAGGAGGCTCGTCGCAGGCAGCTCTTGCAGACTCCACATGATATGAACTACATCATTGCTGTTCAGGAGCACAGCGGTGGAGACAGAGTCACCCAGACGTTTGTGGACCCTGTGAGCATGGGGAATGTGGGCAGGTTTATAAACCACTCCTGCCAGCCCAACCTGACCATGGTGCCAGTGCGTGTACACTCGCTGTGGCCCAGACTCGCTTTGTTTACTAACAGAGAGATAGAGCAACACCAAGAACTGACCTTTGACTATGGAGGAGGACTCAACAGCAACACAAACTCCAAGAAATTAAATAAAGTGCAAAGTGAGACTCAAATACAGTCGGATGATGTCGAAGTGCTACAGAGGAAAGCATGTCGCTGTAAAGAACCAAACTGCTCAGGATTTTTACCGTTAGATATCTCAGTTCTCCAGTAACTTTTAAGTCAATGTCCACTTAAAAAAGAACATTCTGTCATTATTTATTCACCCTCTTGTCATTTAAAACCTATTTGAATTTCATTCTACAACAGAACACAAAGAAGATATTTTCAAGAATTTTGGGATCTGGCAACCGTTCACAAAACCAATGCAAGTGAACGGGTGTCAGATTCCAACAAAATATCTTCCTTGTGTTCTGGAAATACTGGTTAGAAGTAATAAGAGGGTGAGTAAATGATCACACATTTTTTTTTCAATTTCAGTTCTTAAGAATACAATTTATATTTAAAACTGTATTCTGGTGCTTTTTATTGGTAAACATATTATAAACTCATATAAGCTAATACTTTTGTGATGATAGAAGTTTCCTTCGACTTTGAAAACATTAAAGTCAAACGTTTAATAATATATGTGTGGAAATCTGTCCAAATGTTAAGAAATGCAAAAACGTTCCATCTCCACAGCTTTTATAATGCATGTTTCTTATCAAGACCATCTTTATGCATATATTATACAAAATATTATTGCATCTTAAGTGTTACGCTGTAACCATTTCCTTTAAGAGCAGTCCGTATTTGTCACTGGACCCGTTGCCCGCTGGGTAATGAGCAATTAAAAAAGGCCCATGGGTATTTTAATATAGTTTCTGCTGTTACTCTCCTGACACAGTGGGAGTGACCCACTTCATTCAAACGTCACCCTTAAATCTGCCCCCTCTCCACTAGATCTGCCCCATTTTCGCTCCAGCCCTGCTTTCGTCTTCACAATATTAATATCTACATCTGGGTTAATTAGCACCGAGACTAGAAACCGGAGCAAAGCACAGGGCATGATGGGAAGAGCAGATGGGTTCTGTCTTTGTCAGTTTATCCGTGTATCAAGTTCCTGAACTGGTACTGGACATTTAAGAATTTAGCTTTACATCGTGTTAGATAAATAGTTCATCCAATGATGGAAATTATATCCACCCTTTTCTTATTACAAAACTGATTTTCTAATGTAGAACACAAAATAAGGTATTTCGAAGAATGTTGATAACCAAACTAGGACATTTCTCAAAATATTTGTTGGCTTTTTAACATTACGAGGATAAATAAATGATCAAGATAGGCTCAATTTTCATTGTTTCAATCATCCTCTAATAGTTTATTGATGTTTTCCATCACTGATGATGTGAGAACTGTGGTTAACTCTGATTCTGTGTTTGTCTCATGACTCACTGGGTTTGGCAAGTGAGCACATTCTCTGGTCTCTATGGCAACAGAATGTGTGATATCGACCGGACGGTGCATGTAGGCTGTAGTGTTTAGCAACGCTTGTTGAAGAGTGAAGTCAGTCAGCTTTCTCTCATAAGGGAAACACTTATGGGAAGAGACACAAAGGTCTCACTGGTGGCTCCAAAACTGTCAGTTTGTGGTGAGGTCGCACAGTCGTTTCACAGATAGCGCCATCTGAGAATCAGTGCTTTCAGGAGGGACCTTAATGTGATTATTCTGTCATTAACTCACCCTCTTGTCATTTTACAACATTGTTCTTTTGTCTGCAGAACACAAAAAAAGATATTGTGAAGAATGCTAATGACCAAACAATATAGGTACCGTTTAACTTCTTTAATGGTGACAAATACCTAAGCAAGTCAAAAATAGTGATTCTGCATTCATCCTCGTGTCATTCAAATCCTGACTCTGATATTTTGAGAAATGTCACTGTGGCTTTGTTGCCAGTTTTCTTTTAAATGTATTTATTTTCTGCAAAAAAAAGAAGCTCATACAGGTTTGAAATAAATAAAGTATTGATAATGATTTTTCATTATACAAAATAGTTCCCCGAAATAAATAAACGTGTTAAACATTAAATGTGTTTCTGTTTAAGAGGTGGCCATCTCTGGCCTCAAATCCTCTTGAGAAAGTAGAGCAGTGTTTTGTGTCCCACAATACTGCTGCAATTTTAAGACTGTGTTGGTTTATATATTTATTTGAAACATACAGAGAACCTTACTGCAACAGAGAAAGAGAAATATTGTTTTGGCCTAGATATTAATATATACATACACTTTTTTCCACTACTGTGATGGGTGTGTTAATAAATAATTCCTTTGGTTTCTTAAGTTTCGTGTTATTTAATTTTTTTTAAATATTTTGAAATCTTTGCTACAATCATTTAGATATGAATACCTTCAAAAACTTTAAAAAGATGGTTTTTAATATTAATGTGTCTCAGTGTTGTTTGAATATGCCTTTTAGATCTGTGTAGTTTCTTAAAACAGCTTTGTTACTGTCTGGTGGTTCTGTCATATATATATTGAAGCCTCATTTGTATTTTCCAACTTAGGTTAATATGATTCAAGACCAAAGTGCTCTGAGACATTTATAAACCTGTCAGATGTTCATGATATTATAAAGAAATATAGTACACAGGAGAAGAAAAACAGGCAATGAGATAGAATTAGGCCCATTGTCAAACTGAAATTGAACATGTAAAAGATGAGATGACCAGTTGTATCTACAAAATCTAAAAAACAATTCGATTTTCTATCAGTGTTTATCTCCCGTGCTGCAACACTCCGTCTTAAGGAGCACACGGACCCGATGGTTTCCGCTCATCATTCACGGATGTCCTCTGCACTACAATTAGTGACAGTGAAATTACACAGAGCTTAATGGAGGCTTAATGAAGCTGCGTGAATCTGAGAGCTCAAAGCGGGTAATCGGCCCTGCCAACCATCAGAGACAACTGGAGGTCCTGTTGAGTGGAGAGAATAAAAGTGACGTTGGGAGCTAACCGTACAAGATCACAGGACTTTCCCTGGAAGGGGAAATTGACTGAATTAACAAATAGTAATGAAGAAGAGTCTCAAATGGATTGTAACTCATAAGAGAGTCTGTCTATCCTGAACTTTACAATTTCTAATCTCATTTTCATAGTTTGTACACTCTAGAGTTGGCAAAATGACGATATATTAAGGTATATTAAATGAAAATATAAAAATGGTTTCATGTGGCTTGGTGAATATCACAAAAATAATTACTTTAATTTACTTAATAAAACATTTTAAAAACATTGTTAAAAATAATTGAGTAAAAATCCTTAAAATTAACAAATATTTATTTAATATATTTAATATATTTATAATCTACAGTATCCCAATATTCGAATTCTAAAAGAATTCTTATAGAAAAAGATATGTTAATGAGACTCACTTAATTTCTAAACTTACATATACTCCAAATTTAAAAAGTATATTAACCTACTTTCAAAACTTTTAAATGTATTTTTTTTGTGTAAATGGTTTAACATAAAAACACAGTAAAACACAAAAAGGTTTTGAGTGTATTGTTTGTATATACGTTTTATTAGTGAATTAACCATTCAGGTTTCAGATTTGTTACAATATGACACATGCTTCATGGGATACAGTCCACTTTGCATCATTTCAAACAGAGAGGTACACAAAATACTGCGTCTTATCGATATCAATTCAGTGTTACATAGTTGGGAGGGTGCAAACCACAAGACCCAATTAACAATGCTGTCATTCGTATAATAAGATTATTTCCTCCGGGAAAACAAGAGCCATTATCACTGTATAATTGTCTTTTATTTTTAGTGAGGAAGAACTTTTGTGTCCTATGGAACAGCAAAGCTGTTGTATTAACTGCAGGAGAATATTTATGTGTGTCTACATGATATCTGTGAATCTGTTTCATTCATATGCATCTATCTGAATGTGCCCATAACATTTTAGTTCATGCCTCATATGTTCCAGAAAAGTTCCAGATGGCGTTTGGATGATCTTGTCACATCAGTTAGTCATAAATACAGAAATAAATAATCAGCTAAACTGGTTTCAGGGTGATGTTCAGTGTTGACTGACCACATCACGTGAGTAAATTATGTTATCATTCATCCATCTTCCTTTTATTTCAAACCTGTATGACTTCTCCTACAAAAATATAAAGGAGATATTTTGAAGATTGGTGGTTAATGGCATCCATTGATTTGAATTAGTGTTGTGTCCATACAGTTGAAGGGAACAGGTGCCCACATTATTTTTCAAAATATCTTCTTTTGTATTCTGACAAGAGTAAATGATAACAGAATTTTATTTTTAGGTAGCCTGTCACTTTTTGAGGTTCAGAAATGCTGTAATGTTACATGTGAATCTGTGGGAACAGGTGAGAATTTTCCTTTTGCAAACAATTCATTATTCCACAGAAACAAAACGTGCAACTTTCCATATGTAGTGACTTTCTTTTTAGTTTGTGTTAAGCATCATCAAGCCCTATCATTTCTGCATGCGGTCCTGTTTGTTTCAATTCACAAATGAATGTCGTGGGTCATGGTAGAATTTTGATTTAGTTAAAACAATCCATAGCTGTTTTTGTCTCCTTAATTCTATTTTTCCATCCATGATTTTTTATAGATTTAAACCAGAAGTTCTTGTTAAGAAATCTTCCATGTTATGTGTTCTCACCAATCGTAACACGTTTTAGAAAGACGTCTGTCACATTATCTGCTACGTTCCATGTACTCTTATTATCTGTTGCATTCATCATCACATGAAAGAGACGAGCTGTATGGACCCTTCCATTTCAAGCAGCTGTCGGGGCCGATATTTACATGTCAAAGGCCTATGGTCTCATCCACTCCACTCAAATGCATGCAGGTAGAAATGAGGATGGAAGATGAACACAACACATACAAGTGTGGATGATAATAGTGATTGAGGCTTTCACCCAATCACAGCCCATCATCAATATACAGCACATGACTGACAAGCGCAAACAGCATCCATTGTTTGTGTAGTGTCTGGATGCATCGCTCGAGTTGTGTCATAAACATAAATCTAAGGGTGTGAGTGTACACTAGTTGCTAGGCGACGGTGAGCCATCGGTTATGCAATAGTACATTTTTGGGGCGATGTTCTGGCAAAAGTACTTTTTTTGCGGGTAAAGAAATGCACCCTTAGGTCCTGCCATAAAAAATAAAAAATATGAAGTAAATAATATAATGGAAATGCAAAAAACAGAGTGAAAGATGATGATGCATGAATTGTCCAACTTCATAACTTTCTCTAGTGTCTATCATGTTCCATTTATATAAATACACAAAGGAAATGATAGAAACGTTGATAGAAAGTTATAAAGTTGGACAATTTACGCATCATGAAATCCAGGCCGTGCAAACCAGACTGAAGTGAGAAGAGGTGTCGAGAAGCGAGGTTTGGCGAATATGGCATATATATAATCATGGCATAGAATAAATCCACCAGAGGCACGGTCAGATGGGACACTTCAAAGTGAGAGCCAAATCACATAACAGAAATGTGTTCCAGTTTTGACGACCAAGAACCCCCGGAATGCTTTACTAGGCCAAATGCAAAAAAAAGGACAAAAGTAGACCACCCAACTTAATATATGGGTCAGACTTTTAAAAAGCAGCCCAATAATCACAAGTTGAATGTGTCTGGATCTAGCCTTGGAACTGGATCTCATCTGCACCCAAGTGCATTTCAGGTGTCTCAAGGTTGTGCTGACATGTAAGAATAAATGCCCTGAGAACACCATTACCCATGTACTCTCAATGCGCGTCCACAAGGGGGAGGGGCTTCACGGCTCATGTGGAGGTGGTAAAGCGGGCAGGCGCGGACTGAGTCCGACTGGCATCTCGGCGCCGCGATTTTCAATTGGGGGACTGTCGCGTACCATGGAATTAAACGAGGAACCCCGGACGGACGCTTTTATCCGCTAAAAGCATTGTTTCATTCCCGAACAGCCCGCGGGAAAAAGGTAAAGTTGGGGGGAACTCTGGTGTGGAGAACAGGGATGCGTGAGTGATGGAGCCATCAGCGGAAGTTTGTCACAATGTATCACTGCGTGCGTTCCATACGGTGATACAATGTCACAGTGGCGGGAAATGTCGCAGACGTGTTGTTTGATGACGTGTGTCGGGTTTAAAGCTCATGGATAAGCATGAGTGGTGCCCTCTGCTTAAGATCTTGGGCTGTGGAGATAGTTGGAAGAATGCACACGCTTCTCCTGAACTATGTGCCCCTTGGGGATGGTTTTTGTAACATGCATGTCTTTTGGATGCAGAAGGTCAACAACATGTCAATGTTATATCTGTTTGTTCCTATGATGTTAGGGGTGTGAAGGGCTTTATTGATGGGATCTGATGACAGGTCAGGTTCATTCTGGCATCATCTCTAATGGAACAGTGTCCATTGGTTTGACCACAACTGAATGCTCATGAGACCGTCTGATTGCTCATCGTCTCTTCATTCATGGATGTGTGGTCATCCTGAAGGATCTAAATGATGCCACGGACATCAGGTTGTAGAACTTGTAGAGTTTCGTATCCAGCAGTTATCCTGAACCCAAAGGAAGCAGTTGACCTCGAATGAAAACCGGCCTTGTTTTTTACCTTTGTGTCATTGGAAACTCAAAGTGGTAGTTCTGCTGAAAGTGAGAATGTTGTCATGTTCACCATCGTGTCATTTTAATCACGTACGACTTTCTTTATTCTGCAGAACACAAACGGAGATATTCGGAGGAATGTTGGTAACTGGAACCCTGCATTGGTTTTGTTAAGAAACCATAGATGTGAACGGGTGCCACTGATGATCGGTTAACTTTTGAAAAATATCTTCGATTATTAAAGGTTCTGCGTGTGAACTACTGCTTCATTGTCTCCTCGACTATTGTAAGTCGCTTTGGATAGAAGCGTCTGCTAAATGCCTAAATGTAAATGTAAATGAAAAAGACACAGCATCATTGAAACTATTGTGGGCTGAGTATACTCACTTTTGTAGCACTTTCTGGACGTTTCATGAGAGGTTGATTTGTAAATGTTTTTTAACTTACAACTTACCTTTTTTTTCCAAAGTAGGCTGAAAGGATTTAAAGATAAATCAAACCAAGCTGGTTCACAAGATAAATGCAGGGAATGAAGCTGCCAGTGAGGTTCAAACGATGCACTTGGATCTTACTAGTTCATGTTTTTCAAATAGCTTTAAGTTGTATAATATTCTAATAATTTTTTTATATATATTTCTTTCTTCTGTTAAAATCGAAACAAGATATATATGGATGAATGTAGGACAGCAAAATGTTTCTGGGTATTTTCACTACCATTGTCATTATTCAATGGAATCCAAGAACAGATTACAAGCATTCTTCCAAATATCTTCCTTTGTGTTCAACCAAACACATTTATCCAAAGACATTTATACAGATTGGGATCAATTAGAGAGTTATTCATTACAAAATTGTATTTTTTGGGGGGGACTACCCTTTAAGATGTTTACCTTTTTTTTATAGCATGGCTGTATGCTCCAGAACATTCCCCATCACCCGTTCCCCATCAGCTACAGGACCTTGAATCTCATGTCTACGCTGAAAACTAGGGCATCTCGAAATAGCAATTATTCATTTTCTTGAGCCCATCTCTGTGTCCCTCATGGTCACGCTTTTTAAGTCTTACTAGAGGTTCCATTGTTGATAACCCAAATTTTAAATACAACAAAGATCATGTTGTGTTTTATCCCGCTCTAATATGTTTTGTATTTTTCGCAGGCACGCCATAAAGTGGACCAAGATGACGGACAAAATGTCCAGTTTTCTCCACATAGGGGACATCTGCTCCCTGTATGCAGAAGGGTCCACTAATGGATTTATTAGCACTCTGGGGTAAGATAACACATCCTCATGTTTTTTTGAGGAACGACATTATTATACAACAGGAAGTAGAAAGCGAGGAAATAAAAAAAAAGGGGGAAGTGGAAACGTACTCATGCTTGAGTATGTCAACGGCAATGTTTACAATATATTCTTCACTGCATATCGCTTCTTTTAAAGCATAGTAACCAGTACACAGCCACACTTTTGTCTTTTTGCTGGTCTGCTTTTTCTTAACTGTTCATCTTCCTTGCTGGAGCCAGGTCTGATCCCTGCTCTCATGTCCTTCTTCTTGAAATGAGATTGTGCTGTGTCCCTTTAATCATACTCTTCCACCTCCTTGAAATCGGCCCCTGTTTTTGGCAGCCCGTGCAATTTTTCAACATGTTTACGCACATCCCAGCTTACTTTCACCTGTGCAAAATCATGAATGCAGCTTTAAAGAAGAGAACGTTTATATATCTCATTTTGCCTTGTAATCACTTTCTCTACGATTCTCCCCCGTGCGCACATCCTCACGAGCCAAAGCTATATTTAGCCATTCTGGCAAAGACTGCGTGTAGTGTTTTTGTCTCTGTGCCACACAACGGCCTCAGCGTGGAAAAGATAATGTGCCACCTGTTTTGCAGCTGGGCACAGAGAATCAGGGAGGACACAACTGGCCTGATGTGACTGTGACAGTCACGTACAAACAGACGAGATTAAAGTTACGGAGCCATTAGTCTCTGGAGAATGTGATGTAATCTTGTCGATTACCATTTATTGAGAATGTATATATGCAAAACCAGTGAATGAGCGCTGCTTATCAATGCTGCTTAAAGGGATCGTTCAATCTAAAAAGAAATTGTCTAATTATGGTTTCAACCTTCATTACTTTCTTCTGCAGAACACAAAATATATTTTGAAGAATGTTGCTTGCCTAAAACCTTTGGACCACATTGGCTTCCACTGTATGGACACAAGAGCAGTGCAAGAAAATGGAGACCAATGTTTTTCTTTCAGCAACATTTTTCAAAATATCTATTAAGCGATAGAAAGTCAAAAATATTTGAAAATAACATATTTTTATCCTCTGTGTAATGTGTATTGGTATTACGAATGCTATTATTCGTATTACATAATTGCATGTCCACAAATGTTTTCTTGGAAGACTGCTCCCCGGATTTAAAGTGAAAACCCGGAGTTATACTTGCATGTATGTCAATGGTCATTAGTGTTTATTAGATATTTCCTTTCAGAACGTGGAGATGCAAATGTTAATGATCATCATTTGCAGCTAATGATAGTTTAATGGATTTTATACCCGCTACAGTAGTTGTGTGGTTAAAAGCCTCAGTTAGGTCTAAGTGGGTGGCAAATGCAGTTTTACTGAAAGCAATATCCCCAAAGGCTTTAATAAAACAAAAGCATATGGCAATTAATTATAGTTAGGTTCCCTGGACCCTGGTGTGTTGCATTTTTTCCCGCTGGAGATATAAAGGAATCATGATGGGAGGCAAATATTGGCCTCATTACACTTACATTGAAAAAGATCATTATAAGTTTGACATTTGATGTGTCAACACTGTGGCTTTGAGCTGATAAGCTTGTGAGAACACAGAGGGGTCAGTTGATGTCTTAACAGCGCCAGTTATGTGGTTTCAAGTTCTTATTTCTCATCCGTCATACTTTAACAATTTCACACGGGAAGAACGATCATACAAAGCATTACCACACAAACTTCTTGTCTGGGATCATGTGTCTGATCGACAGGTTAGGCGAGTGTTTAGAAGTATATGGTGAAATAGGATTTTTCACATTAATGTGAATAAATAATTCCTTTATTTTACAAACATGTATTAACAGAGATTTGTTTGTTGCTTTTTCCTGCAGAGCTCTACATATTAACTTGTTCGTATTTTGTTGAATACATTTTTTATAATTTTATATTCTTTTATCAAGGTTTTAGTTACAATAATTCCAACCTCACAATTTACCATGTATAAATCCCTTCTGCAGAATCTTATATTATAACAACGTTTAGATTTATCTATATAAATCTATACATTCTTGATTAAGGATAAGTCATTATTCTGACTTTTGTTTCTTATCTCTACAGTCTGGTGGATGACCGTTGTGTGGTTCAGCCAGAATCTGGGGACCTCAACAACCCTCCCAAGAAGTTTCGAGGTAAAGCTAAAATTTGTTAAAACTAAAGATTGGCATAATTTAATTTTCAAGAATATTTGATCTTTTAAGGGTTAAAATGCATAACCGTTTGTGTCTTTGGATTGTGTTTGATATTATATACAATTGTTTAGATAAGGGAGGTTGTATTAACAAATGCTATCTTTTCCAAGAAAAACTGTTTACAAAATATTATGGAATGGGCAATTCCAGCATTATGGATGTGACTTAAAAACACCCAGTGTATGTAAACTGTGCCAATGTTTCTTATTTATTTTACAAAACCTTAACAACATATCATCTGTTTATGCTAATTTTGTATGAAAATTAAAACCTGCGTTATGACCGTGTCAAAAAAGGACACTGTTTTTTGGAGAAAATAAGTTTCTATAAATTAAAATGTACAAACATGTAGAATCAATAATGTTTAACTTACGGAGAACAGATGCCTATATAGAACATTAAATAATAATTCAAGTTAAATTTTCAGTTGTAAATTTATGAGCAAAATCTAGCGGTATGGAATTGACAATCGCTTAAATGACATTTACTTGAAAATTAAAATACTATTATAAAAATAATGCTCTTAACATTTAAAGAGAGTACTCACATGAGTATCTGAACACAAATTGTTAACATGTGTGCTACTATTAAAACCTTTGGTAAAACGTATATTTTCATGGTAAGGTTGACAGTTTCATGAAATTGTTCAGATCTAGTTTTTCATAGTCCAAAAAGGAGACATCATCAAAATGTGTTAAAAGCTGTTTGCATGTATAATTAAGGCTTGATGGCAGGAAATTCGAAAAGGTTTTGTGATTTGACAAATAGATGAACACAAAGATGAACACAGTCACATCTTTAATAACCTTGTGCTCCTTGACCCCATGCAGGGCATTGTGTCAGGCATGCTGGGAAACACTTGTGTCTGCTCTTAAACAGCCTTTCAAATTGGACCTTGTGTGCTCGTTGTCTTTTTTTTGTCAGCTGATGAATTGTTTGTATTATCTTTTATTATCTGGTGTTGAATGATTGATCCTTGAAACAGATTATTATTGCGCCACAAACTAAAGATGCTTTAGGTGGACTGTCCTTGTTATACAAGGTCTGTAAACCAGTTTATATTTAAAACTTCTAATTACATTTGAGAGCGCTAAATTAGAGGTCGAATAACCCTCATTGTAAATGCTGCATTGTAAAAACAGGATTTGACGTAGACCTGTCATGGTAAAATGAACTGTCACTGGCAGCTGTTTTAAAGGCATCGTCTTTACCGGCAGGGCTTTTTGAATGTGCTTAAGATTTTCCTCCAGCACAGCCTGCTAATGTCTCTTGGTTTAATCTCTGAGGATGTTCTTTTTGAAGACACGATGTGATGCTTTAGTGAGTCCTTGATTTAGGTTAGGTTTTTAGATGTGCTTGTTTTAAGACCACTTTTTGAATGCACATTTACATTAGCGATCTTGAAAGGTTTATATACCCACAATTTCATTACAAACTGGGCTAACATACATATATATATATATATATATATATATAGTTTATAGTATTTAAACAGGTTTTTTTTTAATAACTTGATGATTAGTTATGGTGATATTTAATGATTTATTAGTTATGCATTTGTTAAAGTAATTTCTTGAAAATGGATGAGTTGTGATTAACATTATAAATGAAGTTCCATTTATCTTTTTTTAAGTTAAAATAACTTTAAAAATATATGTGTTGGTGTCGGTAACACAAAACTATCAATTTCTGAAAAGAAAAGCTTTTCTATTTGATTTTACATATACATTTCATGATAATTAAAATCTTCGACGTAGTCTTACTCAGTCAATATTTAAGATTTTAATCTTCTATTCTCACAGAATGTTCTTTACATTGTGTAGAATAATTTTATCCACAATAAAGTAAATACCAAAATATTACTGACAAATATTAAATGTCCTAAAAAAATATTTAACCTAAAAGGACTGACATTATAGCTATCAAACTGAAAAGAAGCCAAAACAGTCCTTTTCAATGAGGAAAAACACCTTTTTAAAAAGCCTTTATTTTATTTACAATAAACAGTATTTTTAAAGTAGTCCATGTGAAAGTACATTTCCAATTAGCTCACTAAAATTTACCTAGGTGTAGACAGAAGGCCAAGGCCGATATAAAAAAAGACATTTTTAATTGAAGACGCATTAAAGAGTTTGAAGGGTTTGTACAAGGCAGGCCTTGTTTTTGTTCTCCATCTTATTACTCATCACAAAATAATATCCATCTTGTATTGAATTTATCTTAAACCCTTCAGTGTTATTGTTTTGTGTCCAAAAATCTATCAAAGTAAAAATCCCTCAGGTGAAGGTCTTTGTCCTATTTGATGCATGATCGGGTGGTTTATTTTGTTTCTTAGTATTTCATTTATGTGGTGATTGTGTATTTCTGAATCTTTGTCTTTTTGATTAAATCCAGATGGGTAATAGGATTATCCATCATCTTGGCTTTAGTTTGACAGTTTTTAATTGAATGATGGTGCAGAGTTCTTACCTTAACTGCAAGGACACATCAGATGTGTGTTTGTCTATCATATCTGTGTCTTTGTTTGTATTCTCTTTTCAACTGATCAGACCTTCGTAGGAAATTATATGACAAGAAACTTACATGACTGTATGGAAAGTACATATAATGTACCTATTCGAGCTTAGCCTTGGGAAAACCTTGAATATTCTTCAACCCAGTTATTCCGGAGACAGTTTTTCTATCCTTGAGATCAGAAATTGAAAATAAAAAATCTACTTTTGCAGCAATACATTTGAAAGAATGTTTAATATTATGTACTGAACCAAATGTTCTTTTTGACTTGTAGGACAAAACCTCATTTGTATGGAATAAAAAACTTAAGATAAAAGTGAAATAAGAAATATACTGTAAGTATCTTGTATAGCTTCAGAGATATCATTTTACAGTGCAAATATATGAAAATAAAAGTGAGTTTGTCATATCGCAGGGTTATGTTTTCTGTGGTCATTGTTTCATTTTCTGAACTGTTGGCTTTGAGTGCAGCAGATGGCTGTCACATTATAACTGTTAACATATGCAAATATTAGGGAAACAACCAGCTTCATTTCAGGCTTTAGAATAACATTAACTGCTCTGCATAATTTACATCAGTTGTCAGTTAAGCTGTGGACAGAAAAGAAATGAGCAGCAAATACCTGAATTTTTTTTTACAGTTTTATACAACAAACAATTCAAAATTGGATTACAAGGTTTAAAGAAGATATTTTGAAGAATAAAATAGTCTCTTTAAACCCAAGTAAAAACATGGTATGCAGTGCTTAAGTAAAAGTTAAGCTATTGTGTTTATTAACACTCATATGATTTCAAACCCGTTTGACATTCTTCCTTCTGCAGAACACAAAAGAAGATATTTTGAAGAAATTGATTTTCAAACTACGGTGGCACTTTTTTCGCTTATTTTTCATTGACCCAAAAACAATGGAAGTGAGTGTTGCCAGTATCAAATTCTTTAAAAAGTAATCATGTATCATGCAAACACATGTGGCTTTGAAATAACAAGAGAGTAAATAAATAATGAAACGTTAGTATTCTTTTGGGTGAAAGTACACTTAACAAATCCAAGCAATGTATACCATGTTTCATTAAGCTGGATTTGAAGAGATTATTTAATTGAACCTCTAATAAAGGTATTTGAGCTCTAGTTTTGAAATCGATCCAAAGATTGGGACAATGGATGTCTAATATTCTGATGATTGGTGTCTACCTATGAGCCAATGAAAGACACACCTAGGGTTTAACTTTATCCGCCTGGATAAAGGTTCAGATGAAAGTTGATGTGCTTGATACTGTGCATGACATTGATCATCACTTATAAGATAATGTAGATGTTAAATTATTTCTCCGCTAGTTACACAAGTCACCGAATTCATATGTTTGTTCTCTTCTTGTTTGATTGAGGAACAGCTTTGGTGGTGAACAGAGGCATCAGGTCTGGGGTTTATCTCAGGTCACTCGTCTCAGCTGTCTTACTGTTACCTGTTAGAGAGAGTATATTAAGCACTACTGTTCTTTTAAACAGATACTACAGATAATGACCTCAGATTAATCCCATAGAGAGTTTCAGACAAGTCCTGTATACCTTTACGGTCAGAATGTCTTCACATTACCTTGTGGCCAGATATCTGTTGTCTTGAGGGATGTTTGATAATAAATATTCCACTGAATTAAATTATTTAAAGAATAATTTTGTTGGTCTTTTTTGCTAAGTTGTTCAAACTGTGCTCAGTGTTGATAAATGGCAGTGAAATATGCATATAAATAAAGTGTCATGCTTTTCATTCAATGGTAATTATTACTTCCATATAAAATATATAATAAATAATATATACACAATTTATTGACACCAATGAGTGTCAATAGAATTTTAAATCTAAAATAGCCCATGCAAAGTCAATTTTATACCAGTGGGCTAAAAACATTAAAATGTGATTTTTCAGCATGATGAGACGATTCAGATTTGGTCTCAGTAGACAGCAACTCAATTGTGTGTCTGTCTAGTCATAGTCATCAAATTGTTCTTAAGGAATCACGATAATGGAGAACCGTGTTACTATAATGGAGTTTGTATGTTATTGTTTCTTAGAAATTATACAGGTTAGGGCACTTTTGCCATTTGTTTTTGGTTTGCTTTTGTAAAAGTAGGTTGGCATTGAGAGTGGATCATGAGCAGAGTATTGCGATACTTTATTTTATACTGTTTGTGATACGAATATTCTTAACAAGGCCTTGATGGAGGTGTATATGGAAGGATCCTTTTTTCTTTGCCCTGGTATCTCAGTGGCTGTTTCAGAGGCCGGTGCTAGCTTTAAATCTTCAGATCCCTGATGGTAATTATAGCCTACCTAAGCTGGTTTAAAGACCTGCTTTCCAGAGAGCCATTCGACCTTTTCCGTTCTGATCCTGGGTTAAGTCTACCAAATTTTAGAGTTAAATAGTATAATGAAACAGTGTTTACATGGTGCACAGCAAATGAAATAAACTTATTTTCTTGTAAAGTTCAGGGGCTAGTAATTGAGATTATCTCAAACGACTCTCATTTTCAATTTAAGTTTGTTTTTGGTCAATTCTAATAGAAATATTTGAGTTAATCAGATTGACTTATTAATTTTGTTACTTGCATGTACACCAAAATTAAACAGTATATTCAATTAATTGTATTTATATTATTTATATTAAGTGTAAATTTGTTAAGAAAAAAACTAAAAAAATTTAAAAAAGTATATTATTGTAATGTGTTTGAGAGCATTTGTGTGGGTCTGATGCACATGTCCTCAAAAGAACGCAGTGCACAGATGTCTTTAACTATTTGGGTGCTTCTACCTCATGCGTGGTATGTATTTAGACCGATTTGCATCCATTGAACAGCAGATGATTGTACAGAAAGTTTAGCAAATGTAAGTTTGTATTTTGTTATTTTAAAATATTCAGGAGCAAACCTTATTAAATAGCGATTGTTTTTCTCTCACATATTTTTAAGTTCAAGTATGTAACGTAAAGTCTTTGTGTAGTTATAACTGTTTCTGTTTATGCTATAATGAGAAAATAAGGGGGAACAGCATGGCTGACTGCACGATATGATCCCTCCCACATATTTCATTTAAGCATGCTGGGTTATTTTCGGAAAATAATAATCATTATATTTTAAACACAGCAGACCTCACATGGATGTTTTAATAATAAATTTGCCATGTTATTAAGGTATGCATGCGGTCTATGGTGATATTCACATTTCGTGTGTTCCTTACTCTTTGTAGTTGGGAGCACAAGTGCTACAGAGTAAATTCATCTTAAACCCTGCGCCTGTCTTTTGATTAGCTCTCCCTCTGAATGTGACCTATCATTGGCCATCAGCCTCACCAACCTACATATCTCCTTCTCATTCTCTCTATTCTCCTTACTGTCCCAGTTTCTCATCGCATCCTCATCTCAAAACTTTCCTCCTCCCCTCCTACAGATTCCCTCCACCTCCCGTTCCATGTCCTCTAATCCCCACGCTAGATCCACGTTGACCGTGTTTCTCTGTGCGCTCTGCAGTTGAAGAGCTATTTTTACCCGCCACACTTAATCACGTCCACTGGTACTGTTAACTTCCTCATACTGGCCCTCAGGTAGCCCAACACTTTCAGTGTTACTGCCTTTAAAGTTACAGCTCATTTCTGTCTTTAAAGTGTAAGTTCACCCCAAAATAGTGTAATTATTTATTTTCCCCTCGAAATTTCAAACCTGTATGACTTCCTTCCACAGAACACAAAAGAAGATATTTTGAAGAATGTTGGGAATAGGCTCTGATTAACTTGCATTGGTTTTATGTCCATACAAAGTGAATAGATCCCAATTCTATATAATTACTTAAATTCTTCGAAATATCTTCTTTCGTGTTCTGTAAAGGAAAGACTTTTACAGGCTTAAAATTGAAAGAGGTTGAGTGACTAATGACAACTTGGTTATTTTGTACTGTAACTTAAAATAAAAGGTCAGAATCATTCTTGGATTTCATTTTGATTAGGTTAATTGTGATCAAAATGTGTTTGACTCATAAGTTTGAAGTACAATTTTTATATTTCAAGTCAAACCGGCAGTCATTTTTATAAATGATAGTCTATGGGAACTTAAATTGTCTGTTCTTGAGACAAATTGTACTGTTCGTTGTGTTTACTGTTTTTTTGTGTGTGTTTTATCTACGTTAGTGTGTGAATGATACATGCAGTTAAATCAAGTCTCTAAAAGTAACCTGCTTTTATCAGGTCCAAAAATGTTTAAATACACCTCCGTGTATTCCTGTTACGTTTTGTTGAGTTTAGGGTCACATTCCATGAAGGTTGACACAAGCATCTTGTGTGAATTTTTCTGCATGTGTTACACCATGTGCCATTTTTGTCTCCCCCTCCAGACTGCTTGTTCAAACTGTGTCCCATGAATAGATACTCGGCCCAAAAACAGTTCTGGAAAGCGGCAAAGCCGGGAGGAAACAGCACCACAGACACTGTGCTGCTCAACAAACTACATGTGAGACAAAATCACACATTTGACCATTTTGCATCATTTGAAGAATAATTTACAATTTATACATCATTTACTTACACCCTCGTTTTAAACCTGTATTGCTTTGTAACACAGAACAAAATATTTGGTTTAAAGTTGGTGATTTAACATCAGTGGCCCTTATATAAGAAGCACGAAAAACCAATTCAAGGAAATGGATGCTAGTTCTTAACATTCTTCAAAATATCTTATTTTGTGTTCTGTGTAAGAAAGAAAGCCATTCAGCTTTGGAATAACAAGAGGTTCATAAACGATGCCACAGTTTTCTTTTTTGCTAAATCTTACATTTGAAATCACATTTTTATATTATAATGAAATTTTTTCATTTGGTAAGTCTTAAGTTTTTTTGGGTTAATGTATTGTGCCTCAAGACTATATTGTAAATCTGTATCCATGCATATTTTAACCTGCTCTCTTTTTTTCAGCATGCTGCAGATCTAGAGAAAAAACAGAATGAATCTGAAAACCGGAAGCTGCTAGGAACGGTGATTCAGTACGGAAATGTTATTCAGGTAGGGCAGCCAGCTGGCAGATGGAAAGCACAGGGATCTCACACTGTCCCATACACTTGGCAGAATAAAAAATGTATTGTTTAGTGTTATTTTAGTGCCAATATCATTAGACTGCATTTATGACTGACCTGCATAATGTATCTCACAGTATGTCACATGAACAGTGCTGCATGACAAATATGACCTTAACAAAAATTTCCAAAGTATGAACTAAAATGATCTAAAACGGAAATTTCCAAAGTATGAATAAATTATATTCATACTATTCATACTATTCATACATCATTCTCCTGATAGAAAACATTTTCCCTAGATTCAGTAACTTTTGGAATATGTTTTTCTCTAACAGTCATAGAAGTTTGTTGGTTCACATGTTTTCTATTTCACAGCTGTTGCATTTAAAAAGCAATAAGTACCTGACAGTGAACAAACGTTTGCCTGCTTTGCTGGAGAAGAACGCTATGCGTGTGACCCTGGACTCGGCTGGAAACGAAGGCTCGTGGTTCTACATACAGCCCTTTTATAAACTCCGATCTTTAGGAGACAGTGTAAGTAAAAACAGTCTAGTGTTGCATTCTAAAATTTTGGAAAAATTATGTTTATTAGATTTGCACACAATGTGTCAACAGTAAATTCTAGTTGTTTATTTCAATTCCAAATGTTAGTGTATCCAAGTTCCTGAAACAGCTTTTAGACCAACCAACCGAATCAAACTGAGGTCAAATGGATTCATGTATGCACCAAATTCTCTATAGAGAGAACACCAAGAAGCTCTTGGAAAAGATGTGATGTGAAGCAGAAAGAGGCTGAGAGCAGTCACCGTTTGCTCATGCTTGCATCTGTTAGTGAATGATGCTTTTTGTTTGCTGTGGGGTTGTGGGGTGTCATCCGCTGTGGGTCTCTGGGGTCTTTCCAGCTGATACATAATGTCCAATTTCACATCAGTAAATTCTCCTGATAGTACTTGAAAAATGTCTTTGTAGGAGAGCGTTGTGACACAAAGCTTTTGTTGTGATGCCCAAGCAATGCTTTGAATCCGACCTGACCCCGGTAAGATATAAATAAGCACAACCGAGGCGATTCAATAGAACCACTCAGATATCCTGAATGATTTCCTTGAGATTTTTTTGTGTATTTCAACAAAAGATTTTTTTAACGTTATGTTGCATTCATTAGTTTGGCCAAAAATTCCGTATAGGCATAATCCGTCACATTCAATGCATTTCAATATTTATTGGTACACGCTCAGTCACTTGAAAAGGTGCCTGACTGTTCAGTATCTGTGTTTTTTTGGGGTGCTTATCAAGGTGATTGTCATTATAATTATAACTAAAATATTTTTTTAACCTTTTATTTCCAACGTGTCCTTCGCAGTTTGTTCTTTAAATGTTGTCAATCCAGGCAAAGACATGTGTAGTGAAATAGTTTTACTATAAGTAATGGCTTCTTTCTTCTAAAACAGTGTTACTTAAATTACACTATAAAAAAGCATTGATATAAAATGTGAGTTTTTAGGTTTACTTTGAATCTGATTGTATTTTTTTTCTTTCAGGTTGTGATTGGTGATAAAGTAGTTTTGAACCCTGTAAATGCCGGACAGCCTCTCCATGCCAGCACCCATCAGCTGGTGGACAATCCCGGCTGCAATGAGGTCCATCTGCTTTAATTTCACCATATCTGCGATTTTGTTTGCATTTTGTGTAAATGAGACTCTTAGTGCATTTCAGCTCTTAATAGTTTTGTAAATACTGTAATGGAAGATTTTTGGTACCTAAAGCCAAAATGACTGTAGATGCTGTGAAAGATATTGAATTTTTATGCTGATAGTGAATTATTTGGAAAGACTTTATTCAATGTGGGAAATAAATGTTTTATTTGGTGATTAAGCTATAAGTCTGTGTTTCCTCTCTCGTTTGGTTTCTCCTTGTCTCCTCAGGTGAATTCTGTGAACTGCAATACTAGTTGGAAGATTGTTTTATTTATGAAATGGAGCGACAACAAGGAAGACATTCTCAAAGGGGTAGATGCATCACAGTTATGTGAGATAAACCCTAGTTTTCATCTATGACTATATTAAGAAGTGTCCGTCTTTCTGTTGTTTAAGGGTGATGTGGTGCGACTGTTTCACGCTGAGCAGGAGAAGTTTCTCACTGCAGATGAACACAGGAAGAACCAGTACGTGTTCTTGCGCACCACCGGCCGCCAGTCTGCCACCTCTGCTACCAGCAGCAAAGCATTGTGGGAAGTAGAGGTATCAACCCAATCATTGTTAATGTTATTTTCTAATCCAAGTACAATTGGCTCACACTTTCAAGTCATGCTTTTTCTTGGTTTTACGTTTAACTCAAACTTGTTTCAGGTGGTTCATCATGACCCGTGCCGTGGTGGCGCTGGCTACTGGAATAGTCTTTTCAGGTTTAAACATTTGGCCACGGGACACTACCTGGCAGCAGAGGTGAGTGAGGGGTGTTCTGCTAAATCGGGACCCTCCCCCAGCTGTTCCCAGATCAGCACTAACCACTCCCACTGGGTAGGGAACCTTACTAACTACCTTAGACTTTATCAGCCCTAAAACTGCAGTCTGTAAGATTTCCGACATCCCTCAATGCTTTCATCCAGGCCTCAATCCTCACTTGAGCTGCATGTTGCTCAGACGTCAAGATGACAAAATGGTTAAATCTTACATTGTGCAGCTTTTAAACGGACCTAGGTTCTGTGTTTTTTGAACGTGGCTTAGTTTTAAGGACTTAATCTAGAAGCATCTAACATGCTTAAAAGGTCATGTGTTTCTTGAATAAAGTGATTGTTCATTTACTTGCCCTCTTATCATTTCAAACATGTATGACTTTCTTTCTCTAGAAGAACACAAAAGAAAATATTTTGAGGAATGTGGGGAACTGGCAGCCATTCGCTTGCATTGGTTCTGTGTTCATATAATGCAACTTGTGTTTGATTTCCAACTTTCTTCAAAATATCTTCTTTTGTGATCTATGAAACGAAGAAACTCATAACAATATGTTGAGTAAATCGTTTCAGAATTGTCATTATTGGGTGATCTATCACTTTAAACAAACTAGATTTTAATTTCAGAAACACAAAGTACCTTATCTGTCACATGACAAACATTAGAAACATAATTAATCTGTGAAATTTTTAATGAGTTGTTTGTTGTATAACCATGTTTGCAGCAATCGAAGTAAGCCATGTTTAAAGAACAGGTGCCTTCCTTTTCTGTTTAAGGCCTTTCTCAAATAATCAATTTCCTGTCAAACAGTTCTCTGCCAAAAGAATAAAAGTGTTTATCTATGCAAAGAATCATTTAAGGATATTTTCCTAAGTTTGTTTACACTGTTCACAGGTGAATCCTGATTATGAGCAGGAGTCGAGGGATTCTCGTTCATCTGTGAGTGATATATCAGCATTTTATCTCTGTTAAATATTTGTCATTTTTATGCTTGCGTTCTTTCCGTGTGCTGTAGCTAAAATGCTTGCTGAATTTCTTCCTGCTGTAGGTGGCGGATTTTTCACCCTTTAACTTCCAGGTATTGTCAGTCATGCTTTGGTTTTGTCTAAAAATCACTTGTTCATATGTAGACCTTGAGCTCATTATGCAATTCACTCTTAAGCCATAATGCTCTTTACATGATGCGACATTTGTTAGTGCTGTATGTATTCTGTTTATATGTGTGCTATATTTATCAATACCTATCAAAATACCTGTTCATTCTTCTCGTAATATATAATATAAATGCACTTAAAAGAAAAAATCTGATAATAGATGCTTCATATGCAGTCACAAAATGTTTGTCTGCAGCACATTAACAGTAATTTGATATCAGACTAAAGAAAGGTACATTGATTAAAGCCTTTGGTTGTGCATGTACTTTTCTGCATATATGTGCTTATGTTAGATTGTTTAAGTATGAAAATTAACAAAGGTTGTATTATTTACAATACCCATAATATTTGTTGTAATAAAATTATCACTACACTTTACTTTAATAAACCAAAATTACCCATAATTATAGTGCAAATCCTCAAAATAAATAACACTTTAGACGCATGACCAAATAAACTCAAGGTAAGCAAAGCATCATAGGCACTAGTTTGAGGAAACATCTTATTATGATATGATCCATCAATTAAAGGTTCTTCTGAAAAGGCCATGTTAAAGTGAACGAAAATGAGAGCAAAGTACAATCAATATATGAGAATTTGCCTTTGTTAACCACATTGTTGACATTTCAGCATGTATGATTTTCGTTCACTCATAAAACCCACAAAGAAAAGAAAAAGATATTTTAAATGTGATTGGAAAAGAAGCTTTCCTTCATTTGTATCGGTTTTGTATCCATAACATAAAAAACAATTGATGCCTGTGCTGTTCGGTTGCCAGTTTTCTCTATAGTATCTTATCTTGTTGTCTGCAAAAGAAAGAGGGTCACATTGAAATAAAATTACAACAGAGTAGGATTTAAACAACCTTTTAACAATATTACACACCAAATTACCCGTAGATGGCAGTATAAAACCATGATTTGTTTATTGTGCCACGTTCCCCTTGTTGCAAGTCTGGACCTTTATAGGAGTTTTGTAATTATTAACCTGTAGTTTTTGTTTTCTTAAATTTTCACTTTGATAAAAGTGATCAAGGAAGAAAAATACCCATACTTGCCGAGTCTTGTGACTGATAGGGAAATTTAAATTCGGCTGTACCACATTTAAGTTTCTGCACTTGCACGTGCAAATATTTAGGAATCAATCAAATGCATGACCACCTCATTTAATCAGTTAATGTTTATAGACATGTTTTACCTTGGTCACGTCATCCACAGGCTGACCGAGGTGACGTGTATCTGTCTCTATGGTTACTGTCTCCATGATCGCTCTCTTTCTATTAGCTGGACTTGGAACATGAGGCTCTTCGAGCACGTCTGCGCACACCCAATGAGAAGGTCAGGTACACCCTTGTCTCTGTTCCAGAGGGCAATGATATCTCCTCCATATTTGAGCTGGACCCGACCACCCTCAGAGGTGGAGACTCCCTCGTACCCAGGTACTGAAGCATCACCAATAAACAGTCAAAATCACAATAGGTTTGATTATTATTGATTTAGCAGAAAATCATGTTTTTTGTCATATTTATCCAACAGAGATTTTGATTGAGCGCTAGGATGGGTTAGTGCGGTTCACAGTGACACAGATCAACTAAAATTCATACATAATTGATTATTGATGCATCAGCTGATGCCTAACAGAATGTATGTGTCACAAAACTTGAGTATGACAGGATCACATATCCAGGTCAGAAATAAGAAATTAGATTTCTAGATAATAAAATAATATCAATTACACATTTTCTGGATTTTTGGCTTGCAAGTGTTGAATAATGTAGATAAAAAATAATACATATACTTCTAGAAATGCAACTTTATAATAATTAATAAATTAATAAGACAGACATGTATCATTTATTTTTGTTGTTATCTATTTTATTGTTATTACTTTTAATATTATTAATATGTTTTATTATTCCAAGAACATGTATCATAAATATTATTATTATTATTATTATTATTATTATTCAAAATGAATGCATTAATTTACTTTAATATACTTTGCACTTCAGGTGTTGGCTAGTATATAAATAGTTTCTTTAAACATCTGTAAACATTTTACTGATACTAATTTAAGGTGAAAATGTCATTGAGTTGTGAAACTGACAATGTAAAAATGCAAAGTAAAATAAGTTGTTGCACAATGTATATGTTTATGTTAATAATGTACATCTGTTGCTTTCCATTTTTTAGCTCAGACAACAAAGTGCTATTGAATTGGGCTGGCAGATCAGGTTTATTCAGAAATTGAGTAACACATGGTCACATTCTTTTTCGTCAGTCAGTTCTGAGTAACATATGAGATTTCTCTGAATGATGTGTTTAGACTGCACACAGCACATTCATTAATCCTTAAGTATGGTCGTAAACTTTTGAAAATGGTAATGTTGTGCCTTCAGGCCTATGGTGAAAGCTACAAGTTTGCATTGTATTCATGTGAAGTCTAGCCAAACTTTTTAGATCTAGGCTTTTGTTCTGTCTGTTCCAAGAAGTAAATTGTATCTGAATCACAAATCTTGGAAAACTCACACACCTTTCACGTTCCGTTCTGATACTACAATAGTACAACACATGAAGGGTGGAGTTTGCACGTGTTGTGTGTGTACTTTTCTTATTCAAATACCTGCGATTTCTGAAACGTCTTTCTGAAAATAGTGAGGAAAGTCCCGGCAGAGACAGGAAACCAGGGCGACCGCACAGCTGTGCCAGCACCATATCTTTCCATGTTGTCGAAACATGCCAACATTCAATAGAAGCCAGATGTTGCATAACTACCCACCCCAGTGTCCTCTTATTTATATAAGCAATCATTTGGAAAGTGTTTGTTTAATGAAGTAATCTTCTTCTCTCGGAAATAGGACATGAAAGAGGGGATTTTAGCTTTGGTTCAATGATACCGTATTGAAAGATTGATGTCATAAAACTCCTGTTGGGTTCATCCCAGTTAAAAAATATAAAGGATAAATAAATTAATTTTTGGACCTTGTGTTATTTCATTGTTACTTTATCCGTATTTGTCGCAACTTAATTTTCTCAATAACCAAAAAAGTTAAAATAAATAAGTTGATCATTATTGACATCTTACACAAACGTCATCCAGCTTTTATTCATTTTTGAATAAAGTCTGTGATTCATGTCTGCATGATCTGATGATCTCATGATGGGTGTGTGTTTGTTTGTTTGTTTGTTTGTGTGTCTTTGATCAATAGCTGCTCTTTGTATAATGACCCTATGGGCTTTACACTATACATTGATTATACTCCAGATAACACGCTTTAAGCGAATTTCATGCCAGGCTGTTCCAAGGAATGGTCATATGTGTATATTATTTTGTGTGTGTGTGTGTGTGTGTGTGTGTGTGTGTGTGTGTGTGCGTGCGTATGTATTTTTGTGGTCATCTTTAAGTTAGATCCTAACAAGCGAGCATTTCCATGGTCATGACTTCCAGTCGTGGCTTAATGTAACCATATTTATTTTAAGCACTTACAAACACAACAGAAGAAATTTTGAAGAAAGTTCTTCAACAAACACCAGTAGTGCTTATCCACTTTGACTATATGGAAACAAAACCAGTCTATGTTAATAAGTTACTAACATTCTTCAAAATATCTTCTTCGAAAATTTTTTTTTTGCACGGATAAATTGTAAAGCAGGTGAGTAAATGATAACAAAATTTGTATTGGTGGGTGAAATGTCAATCCACAATTCATCAGTCAACAGATGTCTTTCTTTTACTGTATATACTGTACGCAAAGACATAGTCACGTTTTGGGTGGAGTTAGTGTTTTCTTCGTTAGACTTTTCCTGCGCTTTTTGCCAGGAGGGCCCTCATAAAAAATTGACATGCGAAAAGATGCAGACTTGCTTTTTTATTTGCTTTGAATTGACATTTTAGGGTGGGGTTGCAAGCCCTTCAGGTCTGATCAGACCAGCGTTTGGTATGGGCCGCTTGTAGACATTCTTAAAATGAGATTTGAGAGAGTAACGCTGATATGCTCATTCATAAACTCAAGTTTTCTCACATCTCACACATTCAAATAAAGAAGGTGAGAACAATGGAAGATTTGTGTATTTGTGTCACCTTTGTTGACTGTTCCGTCTAACCCACAGGCACTGATCTGCATTAACGGTTTAATGCACTTGAATTTGGATTGCGTAACACATCCATACCAGCTTTTATCTTGTAAACTCATTTTAGCAGCACTTTAATGTTGATCTATAAATTGGGGTCTGTTGATGTGTAGATTTAATAAACATGATCCGTACCGTAAGTGTATGGGGTCTGTACCTTGGTTAGTGAGTTTGTGACACAGATGTTTTTCTGACATGTCAATAGAAGCTCTGTCTGAACTCAGACAAATGATCCTCTTAAATGCAGTATTCAGCACCACATGAGGTTAGAGTTTATGGAGGTCAGAGTATCTTGAGGTCGCCCCCCGTGTGTATGTCTTGAACTTAATGACTTTAAGGTGCTCACATGACTGTCTCAGTACAAATTGGGGCTTTTCCCTGTTGTGGATTTAGAGGGCTACAGGGTTAAATGAACTTATTTGCCCCCATAATGTGACCCTGGACAGCCCCCGGCTCCTACGGGAGGAATTCGCAATGGCTGCTGTAAACTCTGACCTTAACTTTAAGGGCATAGAAGAAATGTATGTGTGATAAAATGTGATTCCGTTTTTTCAAAAACAGTATGCCTTTCCTCAATATTGTTGTTGTTTATTTCTCTGTCTGTTTTTATGGATTCATTGGGGTCAGGAACTCTTACGTGAGACTGAGGCATCTATGTACCAATACATGGGTCCACAGCACCAACAACCCCATCGACAAAGAGGAAGAGAAGCCGGTTATGTTGCGGGTGGGTGCTGTTGAAGCATTTTAATACTTAACATCTCATATGAAATCGATGTCGTCTTCAGCTTGTCTCTCATGCACATCTTTATTAGTTGTAAACTCCAAATTTGATTATTTGATTTGCCTCTCAGATTGGCACGTCAGCTGTCAAAGAAGATAAAGAGGCCTTTGCCATTGTGCCAGTCCCTCCTGCTGAGGTCAGGGACCTCGACTTCGCCAATGATGCCAGTAAAGTTCTGGCTTCCATCGCAGGAAAACTGGAGAAGGGCACAATTACCCAGAATGAGAGGAGGTGAGCTGAAAGTCCTACAGTTGATACCCGAAAAGCAGTGGCACCCATTCACTTTTATTATATAGATATGAAGCTGAGTGAATGAGTGCCAGTTACCAACATTCTTTAAAATATCATCTTTGGCGTTTATAAATTAAACAGGTATTATATACTGTGAGCAAATAATGACAGTATTTATTTATTTACCTGTATGATGTACATTCCGATGCAGAACATAGAAGATATTTTGAAGATTGTTGGAAACTTTCATTGCATGGGCACAACACCACTTAGACATTTCTAAAAAAAAGCTTTGTTCTTCTATAGAAGTCATAAGTAGGTTTGTGAAGAAATGATGACATAATTTTCTATTGAGGTTAAACTGTCCACTTAATATAGTTCAGGTTGGTTTAAAAAGCAAATTCAAACAGACAAATTATTTAGCCTAAGTTTCAGCATGCATATTATTCAGGTATATATGCTTTTTATGTTGAACTTTCCTCTATAATGTTATCAATCTCTGAAAAGAAGAGATTTCTGATTTCTGTTTATCCTTCTCTGCTCTGGGATCTACACTGTGTGCAAAATTACTAGGGAAGTTGTATTGTAAAACTACAGTGCTCTCGGTCCATAAAAATGTTAACAAATCCTCTAATCCGAACATGTAAGTAGTAAAAGTGAAGTAATGGCTTTCTTAAGAGAATATCTACATGTATACAGTTATAAGGCAACTAATAGTGTGGAGAGTTATTAAAAGATTATTCAAAGATTTTCCTATCTCACTTCTTTATTTATAATTGTTAAAGTGAGAATAAAAAAACAAACTCAAAATTTACAATAAAAAGATTTCTGAAATTAGAAGAAAGCCTCAGTGATCAATATATCCCCCTTCTTTTCACTGTTAAACTTTTCACCGTAAAATTACAGTAAAATACTGGCAGGTGGGTTGTCAGCCACATACTGTATTTTTACAGATCCACTACTGTTATCAGAATGTACAGTACTTGTTCTGTAAACCATTGCAATGTAATTTTACAGTACAATACTGGCAGCTGGGCCACATACTGTATTTTCCTAAATGTACACTACTGCACTGTAATTACAAAACAGTATATACACCACATCATTTTACAGTATTACACTGTTGTCTACAGAAAAAAATCCAACAACATTGGGTTTTTATAACATTTGTTTTAAATGCAACGATCAGAGATATGCCTTATGCGAACACGTTTGCCTCAAATGCCAGCTTTTTTTAAACATTTAAAATGTTATTTGAACAATTAACACTTTAAAGTATAGTTATCTGTTAACCTTGCTTTTTTAAGATATTTAAAAGAGTCAAAAAAGAATAGAACCTTAAATTGGCCAAAATGGCAGTTGTATTTTACAAATGGAATTAACAATGAAGTAATCATATTTACTTTTCATGTTCTTGCTGACAGGATCTAATCAAAGTTCCATTCAGAGTCTGCAAGTTTTTGCAGAAGTGAGACCAGTTTTCTTTGAAGTCCCTTTCCTTTTTTTTGCTTTCAATCTACGTTCAGGATTGATGGCAACAAAGCCTCTAAAAGCCAAAAATAGAAGAGGAAAAAAACACAATGAAATATTATAGACTGTGTATAGGACTAGGCCTAGCTTAAAGGGGTAGTTCACCAAAATATTAAAAAGATGTCATTAATAACCCCCTCTCATGTTGTTCCAAACCCATAAAACTTCCGTTTAAGTTATTTTAATTATATAATTAATATAAAAAAGTCCTTAATACAAAGGTTATGACAAAGGCTAGTGACAATGCAGGTTAAAATATATAAATGTCAAATATGCTAATGACTAACCGCTGAACAAACTCAATGGGTACCTCTATCAGTACCTCTTCCTGGTACTGTTGGTTGAAAGTATAAAAGGAGGCAATCAGCGCATCCAGGCCGGTGCTCCTTAACACACAACTTGACTCTCCGAACTTAACATCCAGCACTGGTTACTCAGAGACTGACCTGTAATAAAATGTAAAAAACAAATGAAAAAGTAATAATAATATTTAAAATAATTGTTGTAGGTTCTAATTTGGTTCTAACTAATTGTCTATTCGTAATTCTATATAAATGTTAAAAGAACTCTCAAACACCATTCAAAGGAAACACTTTTTTTTGTGTAATTTTGCCTTAGTAGTGTTTTGGGTAGGGTTCATCAATACAATAAAACTTATTGAATTTATATGAGCAATACACTAAGGCATCAATTCCTAACTGCTCAACAGATGTCTTTGAGGGATTGTGTTTGTGATCACTGAACATGTGAGCATTGAAAGCAGTGAACTTTTATAAAGGGAAATTCAACATTTGGAAACCGAATTTGGAACATGAATATGGATTTTCATGTGCTGGCAAAATGCTGACAAATATTTAAAAGTGAAATTGCAGAACTGACCCTAAGGCATTTTTGCATGTGGACTAGACAGTACTAAAGTGCTTACTTTAGCACTGGATTTTTTATCAGATTATAAAACCTGAAACGGAATAATAAACTAAAAAAATGCAGATCATCCAATTGATATGGCAAATGTTATCTGTGAAATATTTTACTTCATAAATAGATGGAACGATTGATTTTTATTCACCTCTCAAACACTGTTCAGAGAGGTTTACTCTTTGCAGTCATTGTGGATTTCCTGCTTAAGAAAGGCTCAAAAGCTCTCAATAGGGTTCAAGTCAAGTGAAGAAGGCAGCCATTTCATTACTTTTGGCGAGCCACACAGTCGAGTACTTTGATGCATGCGATGGTGCATTGACTTGCCTAGAACTGAAAGTTGTCTTGAAATACGCAGACTTTACCCTGTACTAATGCTTGAAGAAAGTGTCTTCTAAAAATTTGCAGGAGGTTTGAGGGTTCATTTTGAGGCCAGTTTCAACCTGAAAAGGTCTAACTACCTCATCTTGAATAATACCTGCCCATACCAGTACCAAACCACCTCCACCTTGATGCAGTACGAGTATGGAGCTGTGTGTTCATTACTGATCCCACCACGAGCCCATCCATCAGGTCCGTCAAGAGTCACTTTTATCTCAGCAGTCCTCGAAAAATGTGAACAATGTATCTTCAGAAATTTCTTGGTGTTTTGACTCATGGGTCTTGTTCAGTGGTGGTCGGGTTTTTCCTTTTTTACTTTGGCCATGTCTCTGACAACTGAACACTTCATACTTCTTGATAGTCCAGGTAGGTTGCAGTTGTGGAATATTGGAAGCACTGGAGGATAATGGGTTTCTGGCAGCATCATGTTTGATTCTTCTCAAATCTTTGGGTGGTAAATTTGTGTCTTTCCTTCTTGGCACATTTCTTGCAACCCTGATGATTATTTGCCAAAAAATATTTGATGGTTCTGTGATCAAGCCCCAATATCTTAGATATTTCAGGAGTGCTGCATCCCTGTGAAAGACTTTTTACAATTTTGGACTTTTCAGAGTTGGTTAAATCTCTTTTTTTTGCCCATTTTCATATGGAGGAGAAACTGCCTAATAATTATAAACATCTTGATATAGGGTGTTGATCTCCTTACTCAACACCCTCTCTTGTAACACAAAGACACATCAACTAATATGCATATTAAATCCTACAATCATTCAGGTTTAAAAAGCTTGGAGCTTGGAGACAAAATGATGATATAATCTAAATAATCACTTTCCTAATTATTGTACACACGGTGTAGATTCATCAGTTTTTTCACATATCACACTAAATGTTTTTACTCTGACCTCAGCTAACACTTTGCCGTTGCATTATTTATTGTGAGGATCTAGCCTGATTAAGTTCATTCTAATTTAACCTTACATGCTGGAATGGCATTAAGAATGTCAAAGAATTCTCCAAAAGGAATTGATCCAGCCAGCTATTTGAATCCATTGATGTAAAGAATGTTAAAAATTCCTTCTGCCTCAGCTAAAAATAAAGGATTTTGCCTTAAAGTAGCATTAAGCAGTGAAGTAGACTTTATAATCAGCATGACCCATTCTGCAGGTTTGTCACTAAGCTCCTGGAGGACCTCGTGTTTTTCGTGGTGGACATTCCCAACAGGGGACAGGACGTGCTGGAGATCATGGTCAACAAACCCGACCGCGAACGACAGAAGCTTATGCGGGAACAGAACATCCTGAAACAAGTATGGCTTTATTTAGCGACACGCGTTTAACTGGCAGCGTTTGTGAGTGTTGATCTATGTCCCACATCTCACAAGTATAGGTGTTGATATTAACAACAAAAAATGCTGTCAGTGTGAACTCTAAATGTTGTGGTTTGACAGCTGCGAAGTTTGCATTCTGCAGCCGCATGATGTGTGAAACAGGCCTAAGCATACAGAAACCTGATGTCATCTGGATATCTTGATCTGGATGAAGATTTCAGTTCGAAGACGCAGTTGCAAAATTTCAGTTTGTCAAAAACTTGTGGCGATAATCTGCATTAAAAACATGCACAATCCAATAAACCGCATCTCATCCTGTCGGAAAAAGTGTTTGACATTAAGCTTTATTTTGAGATTTCCTTTAGGGTGGGTCTGTACTACAAACATACATGAATGGCAACTAAAAAAGTCTTATCATCTGGTGTATTTCAGATCTTCAAATTGCTTCAGGCTCCGTTTACAGACAGTGGCGATGGACCCATGCTACGTCTGGAAGAGCTGGGCGACCAGAGACATGCCCCCTTTAGACACATCTGCAGGTTGTGTTACCGTGTGCTTCGGCATTCACAGCAGGACTACAGGAAGAACCAGGTGGGCCTACAGGAACTTTAGTTCCACTAATGCTTTGCTACTGTCTTTGGTTTCAGCATTTAAAAGGACAAAACTTTAAAAGCAACTCCGGGAATAGTTGTTTGCAAATCATCAGGAAGACACAAAAGAAGATATTTCAAAGAATGTCTGTAACCAAACAGCATTGGCACTCATTAACTTTTTAATTAATGCAAGTTAGAGGGTGCCAGTTCCTTACGTTTTTCATAATATCTTCGTTCATGTCATACAGGTCTGAATTATAAGAAAATCATGGGCAGATTTTCACTTTAAGCTGATTACTTTTTCAATTTCTAATAATATTAAATTAGTCTTGTTTCATGTTGTTGTTTTCAAATGTGCTATAATGAGCATCTAGATGTAATCTTAGTCTGCAAACATAAGTGTGATATCCTGTGGTTTCTAACACAACACATCTTCGGGGAACACTCTGAATTCTTAAAACATGACCTGCACTATGTGTCGTGCCGGGTTTTGAGGACTTGTGACCACATTGTAAAAGTTTACACAGTTTTTCTGTTTAACAATGAGATTTGTTCATTCAACTGTCCCAAAAATATTGAAACAGTTGTCTTGGCAGTCAAGGGTAAAACAATGTAAAAATTGTGTTTTGTGATTATATAAAAATGATAAGATTGATCTAAAAAAATTGACAAAAAAATTGTAGTTAACAGTTCGTTAAAGTATCTAAAAACGAAGGCAGGTTAACAAATTTTAATTACATCCCAAAGAAAAACCACAAATGTCTACTTGTAAAATGAAAAGAAAATTGGGTTGGAATGGGGGTTGATAGTTGGTCTTTTCAGTTACCTCCCTGATATCACAGAAGTGCTCACTTATCCATTCTGTGTCTAAAAAATTCTGATGTATGTTTTTATTGCTGTACTTATCTTAATCAGACTGATTATATAATAGAATGGTTGACACGTTTGAGATCTAAAAATATAATCATCTCACTTTGGGTTCTCTGCTTAGGAATACATCGCCAAGCAGTTTCGCTTCATGCAGAAACAGATCGGCTACGACGTGCTGGCCGAGGACACAATAACGGCCCTCCTGCACAACAACCGCAAACTCTTGGAGAAGCACATAACCGCGGCAGAAATTGACACATTTGTCAGCCTTGTGAGGAAAAATCGTGAACCAAGGTGGGAGGAAACTCACTTCAGACAGTGATTGTTTGTGCTGTATCTAAAGCTTATATAACCATTATATATAAATTATGTAGCCTGGATATACAGACTTATGTGATTTCACGGTGTGTGTTCAGGTTTCTGGATTATCTTTCCGATCTTTGTGTGTCTATGAGTAAATCCATTCCTGTGACTCAGGAGCTCATCTGCAACGCAGTGCTGAACCTAACCAATGCTGACATCCTTATAGAAACCAAGTACGAGGGTCTTTTTTCTACATGTCTCCAAAAGTTATATGTGGGGAACCTTTAGCAAGAAACTTGTCTTAAAAGTCATGTGGGTTTTGTATCTTATTTTTGTAATGACTTCCATTCAATTTTGTGCTTTTCATTCCAGGTTGGTGTTGTCTCGGTTTGAGGTTGAGTCAGGAGAAGGTCCTGTGGAGTCTGAGGAGGATGAAGAGGAGGTGTGGTTGTTTTGGAAGGACAATAGTAAGGAGATCAGGAGTAAGAGCGTCAGGGAGCTGGCACAAGATGCCAGAGAAGGCCAAAAAGAGGACCAGGAAGTCATTAGCTACTATAGGTAAGTCAATTGCGGAAGGTCAAAGGTTATCAGGGGCAAGCCAAGAAATAACAACTCTTAATGTTTATCACTTACTGAAAGACTTCCATAAGTTAATATTCCATCAATATGTTACGTCAATATATATATATATATATAATATGCACTAACCAAATTAACAAAGACATTGAGTCTTTCCATGATGTAGTCATCCTGTCCACTTCCTTTTCAGATGTCAGTTGAACCTGTTTGCACGGATGTGTTTGGACCGTCAGTACCTGGCAATTGAGAAGATATCAGGCCAGCTTGATGTAGATCTGATCTTGCGCTGTATGTCAGATGAAGACCTGCCCTATGACCTCCGTGCCTCGTTCTGCCGGCTCATGCTTCACATGCACGTGGACCGAGATCCTCAGGAGCAAGTCATGCCTGTGAAATACGCCAGGCTGTGGTCTGAGATCCCATCTAAAATCGCCATTGATGAGTATGTTGCACTTAATACTAAAAAATAATACTTGTGGCTGATTAGATATCTCAAAAATAAACAGTTACTGTATAAAATCAGTTTTTCAGTTGGAATTATTTAAAATCTAATAGGTCTACATGTCTTAAGTTTACAACAATATATGGAAAAATACGTTTATGTACAAATTATGTGTTTATTCAACAAATACCTATTTTTAATATACAGATTTTAAAATATATAAATATTTTGCACGAAAATTGTATCCGTAAATTCAATTAATTTCAAATCTTTAAAAAAAAATTTTGTTTAAATTGTTTCATGAAAAACTTTTTTTTTGGTCAAATTACCAAAAACATTTATAAATTTCTCTAACGATGTGATTTGGTTTTAGTTATGATAATGATGAAACTGCAAGAGATGACATAAAGGAACGCTTCGCGCTCACTATGGATTTCGTGGAAAACTACCTCAGAGAAGTTGTTTGTCAAAATGTTCCTTTCTCGGACAAAGAGAAAAATAAGCTCACTTTTGAGGTAAGCCACCTGTCCTGTAAGCTGGAGCGTAAGATTCGTGTGTCTAATTCTTTGGTAATCTGTGTTTTAAGGTTGTGAATTTAGCGAGAAACCTCATTTACTTTGGCTTCTACAACTTCAGTGATTTGTTGCGCTTGACCAAGATCCTACTGGCCATTTTGGACTGTGTTCACGTCAGCACCATCTATCCCATCAACAAAATGGAAAAGGGGGATGAATCCAAAAGTAAGTATTTTTTACACTGGTTTGAAATCTTTTACACCTAACTAATTGCAGAAAATTTGGAGGGATATGATAGATTGATATGAATGTTATTAAAACTTTTATATCAACAAACCAAAAATCTTAATTGCTCAATAAAAGATCTAGTTCCAGGATAAGAAGATATTGGACATCTCTGTGTGGTTTTCAGGTAGCAATGTCATGAAATCAATCCACGGTGTTGGGGAGTTGATGACCCAGGTGGTGCTTAGAGGCGGAGGATTTTTACCCACAACCCCCACAGCGCCCCCAGACGGCGATGTGGTAAAGACCCAGACCGAACCAGAAAAAGAAGACATTCTGGTGATGGACACCAAGCTAAAGATCATAGAGATCCTACAGGTTATTAGAAACCTATTCTTGAGGTTCATGTGTAGATGTTAATAGGGATCACAAAATCTAACATTGCTATTGTCATGTTGGACCTACAAAGCAAGCCTTATTTGTTTTTGTTGTTCAGTTTATTCTGAATGTACGACTGGACTACAGGATATCATGCTTGCTGTGTATCTTTAAGCGAGAGTTTGATGAGAGCAACTTGCAAACAGACACCATGCCAGCATCAAATACGGACGGACCTAACAGTATTCCTGGTGGGTTTTTACTCATTCACTATTGCGCTTGTTAGACTATTGCTACAGATTTGTGTTTTCTGTGGGTTTACAGCTCTAGACTTTGAAAAAATTGAGCAACAGGCCGAAGGAATCTTTGGTGGAAGGTGAGGATTTTAAATTTCAAAAATGACTATATGCAAGTTTAAGCAAGTGTGTAACAATACGTCTTACCTCAGCGAGGAGAACTCACCTCTGGATCTTGATGATCATGGTGGAAGAACGTTTTTGAGGGTTTTGCTGCACCTAACCATGCATGACTACCCTCCGCTTGTTTCTGGAGCATTGCATCTCCTCTTCAGGCATTTCAGTCAGAGACAGGAAGTGCTCATGGCCTTCAAACAGGTGCATGTGCATTACATGTGTACATTTTTGTTCATTTAATTTTCATCTTTATTAATGCACTGTTTTTTTTGTTTTGTTTTAAAAGGTTCAGCTTCTTGTCACCAGTCAAGATGTTGACAACTACAAACAGATCAAATCAGACCTGGACCAGCTGAGATCAAATGTGGAAAAGTCAGAGCTCTGGGTGTACAAGCGCCAAGGGGATGACATGGATGGAGGAGATGGACTTCCTGCCGAAACAGACCATAAAAAAAAGGTGGAATTGTAGCTTTGAGGACACATTTAAGAAAACAAACGTGCAAAGTGTTAATCTGTACCACATGATTTAAGACATTTGCTGTATAGTTTTAGTATCCTTTAGTTTAACAGTGCACTGGTTGATTAAGCCTGTGGAATTTTATTGTTCTGTTTTGTTATTCGTCAAGACACATCAGGCCTCAGATCTCTCCTTAACAAGCCTTTCACTTTGTAGCAGCAGAAGGAACATAAAGTTAAAGATCACCCAAAAATGGAAATGATGTCATCATTTACTCACCCTCTAGTCATTTAAAACATGTATGACCTTCTCTCTTCTGCAGAACACACAAATGAAGACATTTAGAAGAATATTGGTAACTGACACCATTCACCTGTATTGGTTTTGGTCCAAGTGAAGTAAATGCCTGCCAGTGTTATTCAGTTATCAACTTTCTTCAAAATATATTATTTTGTGTTCTGCAGAGGAAAGAAGGTGAAGTTTGAAATGACAAGGGTTTTGAATAAATCTCCTGAATAAAAAAGTTTAAAATAATTAATACATATTTGTGAACTTAAACATTAAATGTACACTTATATATAGAGTATAGATCTTGTGATGAAATGAAGTTTGACCAATTTATAACCTGTTTAAATATTATAAAATGAGCAAAAACAAAAATATATAATTTAGAATATTTAGTTAAAACGGAAGTTCAAAATGTAATGCTATTCTTTCTTAGTAGGGATGACTTGTGGTTCTGGTCAATGCTGTTCAATGCAAACATGATGATCGTTTTGTCTGCTCCTCATGTAGAGAGAATCGAGTTCGGACAAAAAAAAGGATGGTAATGGCAGCGACAATTACAAAGACGTCAAGGAGGTAAATAGATGATAGCC
The DNA here is from genome assembly GCA_033220385.1 of Triplophysa yarkandensis. NCBI lineage: Eukaryota > Metazoa > Chordata > Actinopteri > Cypriniformes > Nemacheilidae > Triplophysa > Triplophysa yarkandensis. The sequence continues at coordinate 13,979,269 of CM065662.1, read as the reverse complement.
TGATCCATCACATGGCAGCCAGGCAAGTTTAATATGATTTGATAATGTTTACATCTCTTGGATCTTCTCTCTTTAGATTCTCCTGCGTCTCAGTAGACTGTGTGTCCAGGAGGGACCATCAGGGAAGAAGAGTAAAAAACAGCAGCAGAGGCTCTTGAGGAACATGGGAGCTCATTCTGTGGTTCTAGAGCTTCTTCAGATCCCTTATGAAAAGGTGCAGTTAAGTTAGAAACATTATGAAAATAAATCATAAAAGTACAAAGGTCCTTTACTTAGGTACAACAAATCAAAGTATATCATTTCATGCAAGGAATTGCATTTGAACAGAAACTCTTGAGTTTCACATCTCACTTAACAGCGCATGTTAATACATCTCCACTTTGCTTGTTTCGGTCCAAAGACTCATGAAAATGCTTAATTTAGGCACTACTTTCCCTATTAGGTCCTATGCAAAGCATGCTGAGTACTGGAAATCCCCTGCCCAGTTTCAGCCTTTATCAGAAACATGAAACTGAGCTTTGATTTAAAGCAAACCCTTTAAATAAAACCTACTAAAAGACATATTAGGCTGAGATAATCGAAAAGATAAGAAAATGTAAAGAATATTAAAGAACAAATAATTTTTTTAGGAAAACATTTATTTTGCTATAAGAAGAATTTTTTGAAATCGCTCATTCACTCAGAAGTGAAAATTATGTCATCATTCTTGGTATTGTTACAGTGTAGAACTTTTTTTACTTCCGCATAACACAAAAAATGATATTTCAAAGAATTTTAGTAACTGGCACCCATTCACTAAAGTTTTATGTCCATACAATAGAAGTGAATAGGTGCCACTGCCGTTCACTTCACAACCTCCTTTCTCATATCTTTGTTTGTGGCCTGCAGATAAAAGAGAAAGTCATGCAGGTTTAAACTTATAATATAATAAACATTTTATTATGTAGTTTAAAGTGTCAATAGTGTGGTTCTAAGCCTGTGTGGCGATTAAAAATTCTATATGTTTTCTTCATGACAGGGTGAGGACGTCCGCATGCAGGAGATTATGAAACTGGCACACGAGTTTCTTCAAAACTTTTGTGCAGGGAACCAACAGAACCAAGCCCTGCTTCACAAGCACATCAACCTGTTCCTGAATCCCGGGGTGAGCATCTCACAGTCAAACGGAACCAGCATCTTCTGCTTTATCAGAAGGTGTTTCAATTGACTGATGTTTCATTTTTCAGTTTCTATATTGCTCAACAACAAACATATTTAAGGAGATGATCATGACCAGTAATAATTTTTCATAATGACAGAACCTGTTGTTCTTTCAGATGTGTGGTTTTGATATTAGTATATTAGTATTTCAGTATTTTTCAGTTTTTTATGTAAATTATGTATTATAATTTTATTATCATGTCTAATCTATAAACAAATCGCTGATCTCATACGAAAAAAAATTTGATGGTTAATGGTCTTGTTTGTATCTGGTTATCCATTGTCCAAGTGAAACATTTGATCATTTTACAGACTGAATTTCACACCCTCTTATTCATTTTCATGTGTGAAGAGTATAACAGTATAAATGTTCATCACATTGTGTGAAGATTAACTTAATATGGTTTCTCTTGGATCTGGCTCTCCGTAGATCCTGGAAGCCGTCACCATGCAGCACATATTCATGAATAACTTTCAGCTCTGCAGTGAGATGAATGAGCGTGTGGTACAGCATTTCGTTCACTGCATTGAGACACACGGCAGGCACGTGCAGTATCTAAAGTTCCTGCAGACCATTGTCAAAGCCGAGAACAAATTTATCAAAAAATGTCAGGATATTGTGATGGCCGAGGTAGATATAACATTTTGAAAGTTTGAAAGCCACTTTCTGGTATGCCCAAGTTTTTAAACCCATCTTTTTTTTTCTGCAGTTGGTGAATTCTGGGGAGGATGTGTTGGTATTTTATAATGACCGAGCATCCTTTCAGACTCTCGTCCAGATGATGCGTTCTGAGCGTGATCGTATGGATGAAAACAGTCCCCTCATGTACCACATTCACTTGGTGGAGCTTCTGGCCGTCTGTACGGAGGGCAAAAATGTCTACACTGAGATCAAGTGCAACTCACTGCTGCCACTGGATGATATCGTACGGGTTGTAACTCACCAAGACTGCATCCCTGAGGTCAGTGCTAATATTTCCTAGATTTTTGCTTCACGAGAACATAAAAGAAACTTTGTTGTTCAAAACGTAAAGATGCATAAACTGGCATAAAGATTTTCAAAAATGTATGACTAAATGGTTCTTTGTTTCTCAAAGATTTTTGGGATTGTGGCATGTCAAATATCTCAACTGTGTTGATCTTTTCTGTTTCTAGGTTAAAATTGCCTATATCAACTTCTTGAACCACTGCTATGTGGACACCGAGGTGGAGATGAAGGAGATCTACACGAGCAACCACATGTGGAAGCTTTTTGAGAACTTTTTAGTTGACATATGCAGGGTAATGAATTATGAATCTGGGATTCTTTTATGGAAGTCATTATATGTAAGAATAACAAACATTGCTCATGTGCTCATATGTGGCACTCTCTTTTGTTTTGGTGATGTTTCTTGACTACACGTCTATAGTTGATATTTTTGTTTTGGAGTAGGAAATTGGTGACTGTACTTACTGAAGAAAATGACACACTAAACCCTCTGTTTCTTTTTTTAATTGCATTCCCACCCAGGTTTGCAACAATACAAGCGACCGCAAACATGCTGACACGACTTTAGAGGGCTATGTGACGGAAACCGTGATGAGCATTGTTACAACATTTTTCAGCTCCCCATTCTCCGACCAGAGCACTAGTTTACAGGTAATGACCTCAATAAACAAAGTCGTACATACTGCACCCTAGACTGGATTTATTTATTTATATTAATATTAAATATTAAGGATTGCCAAAGAATTTAATAAGCTGCTCTGGTGAGAGCTGTTGAATGTGTTTGGTGCTGTAGTGCACACACAAGATTCAGCTTTCAGTTTTAATCGCCATCTTTCGCCAACAATTACCATTTTGATTTTCAGTTCCATTGGGGATTTATTTCTAAGAAATAACAGATAGTAATGTCTTATTTCTTTGAACATCACTGACGCAACCACATCCACTTTTTTTGTTGTTGATTTTTTTTGTTGTTTGATATCTTAACCCTTTTCCCCCTCATGCATAGGTGCTGTGTCATATGTACGTAAGTATCTGAACAGTAATTGCCTTTCCTCCCTTTTCCACCCCACTGGCAAACCTGTAGACATTTATATGGTTTCATCACACTCATGGGTTTCTAAAGAATCAGTCTGGCCGGGGAAGACAGACGCACAGAGTTTTTCAAGAACTCTTTTCTTATGATGCGCACAAACATGCACTGACTTCCCACAACTCCATTTCACAACTTGAGAAACCCATATAGGGTAAATCTGATCTGCTGATAATTCATTAATGTGTGTGTGCATGTGTGTTTGGGTTGGTGGTTGTGTAGATAATGTAGTTTTTCTTAGAAACCTCTTTTTTTTCCATTAAAGTTGTGGTAGCGATAGCACACAATGGCCCCTCACACTACACGGTCCATTTCATTGTTAGTTATCCTGTAGCTTTACAGCGGTAATTTAACTGCACCTTTGCATTGATAAGGAATCTCAGCTTATCTGTAGTCGTTGATTTTCTTTATCGGAATCGTATAACCGCATCTGCTGGTAGTGTTTCTTGATGTGTCATCGTTTTTGAAACAGTCAAAACAAAACTGTTTGTAGAGCAAAAGATTATTTGTCTTTAAAGCGTTTTAGTCGCTTTGAAATTGTGATGGTTTGAAATTGTGATGCTAATTAATATGATAATTAATGTAATTTATTTTATTTTTTGCCTTAATATTAAATGTTTTGTGCTTTCAGCACGATTTAGCCAAAAATGTGCATATTAAACATTTAATTTGATTTTAATTATTAAAATTTTTATTATTATTTATTTATTTATTTATTTGATAATTATCCTAAACTAACATCCTTGTGAAAAAATCACCAAGTGGAATTGCAAAACGTATTGCCTATTTAAACAGTCATGTTCCAAACGCACCCTTGTATGAGGTATCGCTGCCATCGTTGCTGATTTTGAATAGGGTACCATCACAGTGCACTGTGCACCCCCTTTTAAAGATTTACTTTTTAACGCTGTGTGATGTGTTTACCCTGAACACAATACATTCTTTCCTGGAAATGTTGCCTAATGACACCTTCCTCTTCTTACTCGCCTCGTCTCTTTTTGTTGTGACAGGCCGCACTTTTGGGCAAAATAACAGAGGTAACTCTATGTAATGACTTCACTGTGGTTGCACATGGAATGTGGTGACGTAGTTGGGGTTAGACACTTCTCTAGTTAGTCGAGTGGAAAACATCACACTTTGTTTTTTTAATTGATGAATAAACCCCTCATGCTCACTAGCTTTTGTCTAGACATAGTTTCAAAACCGTCTCGCAAATGTAGGTGGGTAAAGATGGCCCTTATGTTTTACACTTTATGCCTGTGGGTTCGTTGGTAGACAAAGTTGTTGAAGGTGTTAATGCCACGTTTGTATTTTGAAAAAATGCACAAAAATGTTGGGTGTTTGTAGTGGTGTATTACTTATAAAATTTTTGGGGTTGGTATGTTAAATCTTAAAATTGTTCAAACTCCACAGAATACAAAAAGTTTTAAACTCTCTGCGTGTGAAATAAAAGTTCGTGGCGAAAGACATTGCATGTCATGCAACTTGAAAACCCCATTGCTGACCACAAAACTGAAACACAATCTGATTATGAAACTGGTTTATTTATCAACATCTCTGTAGATCTTATAAAATTTGTAATTTACCGCTGTGACCATGTTAAGTCGTAAACAACTTTTTTGTAAGTGTAAACAGCTTTTGGTGAAATTTCGGTCATGTGTTACTCTCTAGTTGTTTTAAATCTGTTTAAATATATTTGTTTTTTTAAACACAGGGAAAGAGATATGAATGAATGCTTGTAACCAAATACTTCTTAGACCCTATTGACTACCATATTAGATTTATTTCAATGGCAGTCAAAAAGTGTCTTTAATTTCTACAAAATCCAATCTCAGAATTAACAAAGTCTGCAATGTGAAAGATTATCCGCATGACATGTGTAAAAAAAAATCAAGGTTATCACATAAAAATAATTTTGTAACTTATTTCTGAATACATTCACGAATATTGCTGTCCTGCTCAAGATGAATATGAACTTGATTGCAAAACAGAAGAGCTGAAAACATACAGAGCTTATTTTCTATTTTTATCAGGTAAATATATGAATATCCCTTTGAAGCCTGTTTTTCAATGAGGGGTTTGCAAACACTGTTATAGCATATCTAAACCACTTTACAAATAAGAATTTCAAAAAAGCAAAGTTTTGGTCAATATGCTGTCAAAAATGTCTTCCAAAAAAGTAAATAAATAATATATAATGTGCTTTTAAAAAAAAACAACATTGCTGGTTTTCTCAGTGTGTTGGCCCATTATATTTGTTGTTAATTCTATGTTAATACTTTCAAAGTTATTTCTATATTCTTTAGTAATGAAGGAGAAAGATGCAGTGGTTAATGTTAAAGGAGAAGTATCACACCCTTTATCAGGAATTCTACACTGTAGAGTTTTTAAAAAAAAAACATTTCAGGAACAAGATACAGTATTGGAGGAATGTATTTAGCACAGAAAAATAACATGCATCTAACTGGAGTTTTTAATAAAAGTACTGTGCTGAACGAGAGAAATAAACACGTTTAACACACTAAAGCACTAATAATCCATGATACTCCTGGATACTTCTTCTTTATACTTATTTTGTGATTGAAGACAAGGCAGTTCCGTAGACAACATTGATAAACATTTTTATTTTCTCCTAAGTTTATGCCTGATAATCTGAAATGTCTTACATCTCCCTCTATTCCAACTCTTCCGTCGTCTCTCCAGACCCGTCAGCCTGTGTTTGTTCAGCTTCTTCAGGGGGTTTTCAGGGTGTATCACTGTAACTGGCTGGTGCCTGCTCAGAAAGCTTCAGTGGAGAGCTGTATTAAAGTTCTTTCTGATGTGGGTAAGTTTCTCATCACTGCCATTTAAACCTTACAATTACAAATCATCAGTATAGTCATGTCATGTTGGCAATAAATAAATAGAATTCATAGAGCATGTGTCTCTGCTTCTCTTCGCCATCTATTTTTTCAATATTCTCGAAAATTATTGTATAATCTTCTATTTGTTCAATGCGTTATTTATGTAACCGCACCATTCTTAGTGGTTGAAGACTTCTTTAAATAACCATGAGTTCTTCATCATGTGAAAACAAAATTAAACCATTAACGTTGTTCAAGCTGTTATGACAGGGTGTGTGTCCATAGTATGTGTGTTTGGATTTGGATTGGTTTAATGCAGAGCATAAATTTCAAGTATGGTACATCTTGCTTGGCCACAGGTCACTTCACTTTCATTTATGTTCGTAATCTATTGATTAATGGCTGTATCTATTGAACATTTAATAGAAATGTCTTTAATGCAATTTCTGTCTTATTAAGCCAAGAGCAGAGCGATCGCCATCCCAGTAGATCTTGACAGCCAGGTGAACAACCTGTTTGTGAAATCCAACAATGTAGTACAAAAGACCATCCTCAATTGGAGAATGTCAGCCCGCAATGCCTCAAGAAGAGACTCCATGCTCACAACATCGAAAGATTACAGGAACATCATCGAAAGACTGCAGGTGAGGGGTCTTTAGAGAGCGACCAAGAAGACGGCACAGCATCATTTCAATCATCACTTGGCTTAAATAATACCTTCTCGTTATTGCAAAGCTGAAAAATATTAAATCAAACTATCCACTCTGCTGAAATTATGAAAGACGAAATTATAATACATCAATTTGAAAATGGTTTACATTTATATTTATTTATTCTAACTCCGTCCACAGTTAGATCTGGAACTCCATCTTGCGTCATCTAGCCCATTCTGACTCCATCAGACTAAATACACATTCATCAGATGTTATAAAACCAACTTGGTAAAAAAATTACTGCCTTACAACAATGTCTTGTGAGGTTATTAGGAACCTTTAAAATGGGACATTGAACACTCATATTTACATGTGAAGACAATACAAATGCAGCATTAAACATACGATGAGATAATGGTAGGAAAACTAATATAAAGCTATATATATATATATATATATATGCATTTAGCATAAAACACAAAAAATGTCTGAATCATAACTGAATTTCATAATCTCTAGAAATGCACACAAAAACAACAGTCGCTTCGCTTTGTTGATTTCAGATCTACGATCTATCACTTGTTTATTGTTGGTCATCCAGGTGTGTAACTTGCTCAGCCAAGGTATTCCAGACACATTGAGCAATAACATCTGTGGGAATAGGATGGGAAACGTGAGGTTAGTTTAAGGAGTTCAAATGCAACGTTATGGAAAGTGAGTCAGGGGGAGGGTGAGCAAAGTGAGTCAGGGTGGGAAATTTTGTGTGGTAAAATATTAAGTCAGTCAGTTTTTAATAGTGATCTATTATAAGCTAAATTACGAGATACTGTACAGTATTACATTTGGTTTTAAGTGAAGTTCTGTTGAATTATTAATAAAAAATGCCAACTTATTAGAAACCGAGGAAATGTGCTTTCTCTCTTACTGCTTTCACATGGCAGTCAGAAAGTAGATAGGGGGTTGTGGACAGAGGTCAGCATGTGGGGGTGTCAGCTGGTCTGGGGAACGGGAATGAGTTAAGTTGCGGTAAACCACGCATTCAGTACATCTGTCTTCGCCCCCGAACAGAAGTGTCATGACTCGTTGAGTACTCATGTGTCTGATATGCATCTCATGATGTGAAAATGACCATGAAAATTGAGCATACATTTACCATCACTTATCAGTATTATTGATAATAATTAAAATAAGTAATGAAAATACTTTAGCTGGTTTTAAACCTTGGATCAAGGAAGTCTAATGAACATTTTTATATTTTCAATTTGGTGATTTGAGGACCATTATTTTTTTACTCTTAGATAAAAATGAACAAAAATTATCAAAATAGTCTAAAATAAATAATTTTTTTTGTTTAAGGGAAAGATTTGAGTTTGTTGTCTTTGTGTGTTTGATAGGACATTGTGTCTGCTTTGGAGGATCGGCTGCGACCGCTGGTTCAAGCTGAACTCTCCGTTTTGGTGGATGTTCTGCATCGGCCGGAACTGCTCTTCCCGGAAAACACAGATGCTCGGCGTAAATGTGAAAGTGGTGGATTCATCTCCAAGTGCGTTTCATCTCATATCTACATACACTAGTATACCCGTGTTACACCAAAACCAATTAATTAAAATCGCCGTTCTTTTATTTTATTACCTGGAGACAAAACCTCTACATGTTGCTAGTTTGTACATCTTACTCATACATTTTGCTGTTGAAGTGATGTTAGGTTTAGGGTTGAACTTCGATGAGGAGATTATCATGTTTTTTTGGAAGATTCACAATATAAAAATTAACCTCCATGAACTATAGATATATTACAGGTCCTTGTGAGGTCAGGTTGGGTGACATCACTGACTTTATTGGTGTGACCAAGTGCACATGCAGAAGAGAACATTTTCCCAAGAGTTTAATTTAATACAGGATTAGTGCTTTAAGTCATTTCGCAGATGCTTTTATTCAAAGATTTTACCATGTGGGGTTTGACCTGACAACCTTTTGGTTTCCTGTCCAGATTTAACTTTTTAAACATCACTACTTCAGTTCTGCTTTCTGTTCTGGCCTGTTTTAAGAACAATTGTTATTTTAGTATGTTTTTCAAAGGGTTGTCAGATTTAAGAAGTTCCTTAATGGTTTATTGTGGTATTCATTCCGAAAATGTAATATTTAATCTCCCTGACATAACACATTGTCTCAGTTTTACTGCAGACCCACCAAACTTTATATTTTTCTATTAAAGGCAAAAATCCAGAACGTCCAGGTTCCTTTTCATACTTAAGACTAGACATGTTAAGCAATGACCTAAAACAAGAGCTATTTCCTCAAGATATCTCCTTGAGGATTTTTTTTAAGTGAAAGAAATGCGGGCTTAGAGTGGATGACTGTATCAATGAAGTTGAACAATCCTTTTTAAGCTTCTGATAAGACAAGATATTATCATTTTGTTCCGCAAACCATGGTCATATTACGCAATAAGACATCTTTGTCAACAGGTGTGTGTCCCTGGGCCTTGAGACTGAGATCTGCAAATCTGATTATTTGTGTGGCTGTCTATGTTTGATTGCGTGCAAATCAGATTCTTGTGCCAGTAATCCACATGCGCCGGATAAGCTGATTCACAAAATTAGTTAATATATTACAACATTGGCTTTACTTCAAAGGGACCGAAACAGTTTCACTTGTCATAACTGTACAGAATAAATGTTTTAGGGTGTTGGTCTACAGTGTCTCTGCGTGTTTCAGTTGGAAAAATAGACACATAGAAAATCGACATTTTATCTTGCATCACACCATCACGTTTCCCGTTGAGTTGTGTTTAATTTTTGACATTTAGTCCTTATTGCATTATTTTTTTGTGAAACATTTGTGTTTTCATGTTTATCCATTGGGCCAAGCATCCCTAGTTATGATGTTTTTCACTTTCAGATTAATAAAGCACACCAAACAACTTTTAGAAGAGAATGAAGAACGTTTGTGTATTAAAGTCCTGCAGACGCTTCGAGAAATGATGACCAAAGACCGCGGCTATGGGGATAAGGTAACACACACACACACACATATACACAGACATACTTATACACTTGTATAAATGGTTTACAAGTACTCTCCATAGAGATAATGATCTTCATACTGTACAAACTGTATATTCTATTCCCTAACTCTAAAGATCATAGAAAATGGTTGGCATTTTTATATTAACAAAAAATCCCCATTAAGCATTCTTGAATCCCTGTGTTAAATATTTAGCCATACGACACATAAAAATACCAAACCGGCCACTAAAATACCACCTAGAAATACCATCTACCAAATCTTGTGCCACAGATAATTTGTTGTTTTTATTAGTCTATGGGGTTGCATATAATCACAAACACAGACATCATCACTGCATTCAGAAATTAAAACCTTGCGTCATTGGTTAAAGCCTAACCAGCATCAACTAAATATATTAACATCCGAATAATAACCATATTTGAACACCAAGAACTTTATTTTATCCTGAGCTATATTAAACCTCTGCTTTTATAATAAACAACTGGTCTTTGCTACATCTATCTGTATTTCTTCAACTTTTGGCAATTTTGTTGTATATTTATATATTTATATTTTTATATTTTAGATAAGAGTTGTTATACTCTTGTGTTATACTCATAGTTGTTGAGTTGTTATACTTCCTTTACTATATTTTATGTGTTAAACTTTTTCTAGACATTTTTACTCTGTCTTTATTATTCTACATTTAAATGCAGTTGTAGCCTACATATTATTAATTTAATTTGATAATTTATCAAAATTCAAAAGATCCCCCAACTTTGTCATAGATAGCGACCAGTGCTTCTAAACAGTACTAATAATAAACCTGTGTTGTGTGACTAACTGTTTGTCGTTGGTTTAAGCGTTACTGGTTACTTCCCTCACATTACTAACTCTGCTCTTCTTTTCCAGTTAATTGCCTTTGATGATGAGCTGGATGTAGCTGAGGTTGTTTCATTTATTTTGTTTTGAGTTTGCCGTTGTTTAGTTTGGCTTTCCGCTCGTGCTGCTGTAGTCGCCCTACTTACAAACTTGCTTGTTTCTTAACTTTTTAGCTAGTAACTGTCAACATGACTTCACCACAAACCAACAGTCTTGTTTCTCTGTCCGTGTGTAGAGGATGTGTTGAACTCACCTGAATGTTTGAGTGTGTGATAGAGTGTGTTTGTGCACGTGTTTCACAGCTGGCCTTGTTTAAGGGTGCGTGCGTGTGTGTGTGTGTCTGTGTGCGTGTGTGTCTGTGTGCGTGTGTGTGTGTGTGTCTGTGTGCCTAAGTGTGTGTGTGTGTCTAAGTGTGTGTGTGTGCCTAAGTGTGTGTGTGTGTGCCTAAGTGTGTGTGTGTGTGTGTGTGTGTGTGTGTGTGTGTGTGTGTGTGTGTGTGTGTGTGTGTGTGTGTGTGTGTGTGTGTGTGTGTGTGTGTGTGTGTGTGTGTGTGTGCCTAAGTGTGCGTGCGTCATTTAACATGTGTAAGTAATTCAAGCCACCAACTTTTCACAAACTTGTCACATTGGTTGGTCTGAACAGAGTATCTGGTTCACAGATCAAATCTTGTTGTTCACAGTTGTGTTTTCAGAGAGATCTTGTCTTGCTTATCTTTAAGTAAAATGTCAATGCTTCAGTCCAGCGGATTTTAATAATAATAAATTGGTAAGTGTCATTCTACTGTAGCTAAATACACTACTTATGAGTTTGAAAAAACTTTTTAGTGTTCTTTTAATATGAACATTCAAACAATACATCAACCAAACATTTCCTGTTCCACAAATGATCAATTTAAGGAATATTTTAACAAAAAATGTAAATCCTGTCATCAATAACCTTTAAATTGTTCAAATCACTATTTTTTATTTTACTTTGATGAACACAGAGAAAGACATTGGGAAGAATGCTTTTAGCCGAACTCTTGGACATTGTCTACAATAGTAACTTCCAACCATGGTAGTTCAAAGGGTCCAAGAATGGTTAAGTTTCACAAATTCATCCAAATCTGTTTCTCTGTTTTAAAACCAACCAAAGACGTTTGAAAAGGTTTTGTATACAACTGGAGTGTAAGACATTCAAGACAGATTTTTTTTCCCAGGCGACTGGTTCTTTTAAAAACAAACAATTGTTTTGTTGAAAGTTTTAATAATAAATTATGCAATCTTAGCCATTCACAAAGATCGAATCTAACACCAAGTGAAGGATACATCTTTGCTTATCAAAACACATAGACCTTAACACACAAACTTTAGTAAAGGTTACAGTTTCATGCTTGTGATGTAAACAGGGATGGAACAGGATGAAAAAGTTAAATATAAGCTTCGGGCTTCTGAAAATATTATAAATATATAAATATTATAAATAATTGTTCTTTACAGTGACGGTTCACCCAGAAATTATTAAATCACCCTTTTATCATTTTAAACCATTAGTTTAAAAGGTAATAACCAAAAGTTATTTCAAATAATGTTTATAACCAAACAGGTGCAGGCAGCATTCGCTTGCAGTATATTGTATAGACATAAAACTAATAGGGAATAGGTTTCAGCGCTGTTTAAAAACTTTTTACAAAATATGTTTTCTGCAGAAGAAAGGGTCATAAATATTTGACATGATAAGGTGGTGGTAAAAAATGATGACAGAATTTTCATTTTTAGTTAAACTTTACCTTTCAGATTTCTTTGCATTGACTCCTATCTGTAACTATTTGTTAAGTTAAAAACGATATTCTATTAACATTTTAAGTCTTCTGTCAGTTTTAAGGATAAAGAAAATTCTGGGCACAATACAGGAAGCAGAGTGTTAACTTCATTAAACGGCATTATTGATGACAGTATGTGTCGGTTACCTTTGTCTGGTGCCTGGATATGACTTGATAGTGTTTTTTTTTTAGCTTGAAGGGTGTGAGTTTGTGGGTGTGTTGGATTTTTTATTAAGGTCAACAGAAACGTGTCACTTACAAGACGAACTCAAACGCTGTTCAGGGTCAACAAGGGTCAACTTAAGTCAATTACAAATGCAGCTTGTGCATTTTTACCAGCAAATATCTGATCACATCACAATGTAAGCTTCTTTCATGAGATGTCTTGTAACATCAACTTTTGAAATTACTTTATAGAGAAGAGTAGTACGTTATAAATGTATATCCAAATACTTAAAGTGTTAACTTACAAACTTTCTTCATAATATCTTCTTTTGTGTTCTACAAAGAAAGAGCGAAATACAAGTATGAAATGACAACAGGGAGAGTAAATGATGACAGAATTTTCATTTTGGGTGAATTATCACTTTTATTGTTCATGTTTGATTATGAAACGTGAGAAAAGTATGCGTTCACAATCCCTTAGACAAATACCCCCAAAAATGAGTAAGAAAATAAAATACAGAACTGCTTTGCTAAAATTCACCCACGGTTCCCATTTTAGACTTGTGTAAATGTGAAAGATATGTATCTGTAAGATATACAGGGCCAAATAACTGCTCATTCTGAGCTCCTGACCACAGGTTAGTGTCTCTGCTTGTCTCCCTCTTTCTACATTTATTTTCACATCCATTGTATCTTCGAAACAGCCATATATCTGATTTTGTCAGAGTATAGCGTGAACCTTCTTCCCTGCACATGTTGTCACCGACCATCCCCGACCCTGTAACACCTCTCTCTCTCTCTCTCTCTCTCTCTCTCTCTCTCTCTCTCTCTCTCTCTCTCTCTCTCTCTCTCTCTCTCTCTCTCTCTCTCTCTCTCTCAGCTGCAGTCTGATCCCTGATCCTGTGTATGTGATGTAAGCAGGATGGGGATTATTATGGCTGTAGGTAGATGTGTCTGTGTGCGGCTGAATAAAGGTTATATAACGGTGATGTATTCACTACAGCAGAATAAATAAACGTGTATTCGTGTGCATGGGGCACATGTGCTCGTGTCCTTCAGTGGCCTTTGCCAGGCGTTCTCAGTTGTAAATATCTCTCTCTCTTGTTCTCGGTCTTGTGAATGTATGTAGGGAAGACGGGCGACATAATTCAATAATTCAAGGTCTGAAAGCATTGTGTATTTTCTTGGTCAAACTTTTATTTTCTACAAATAATTGAAAATAAAGTAGATGAAATAATTAATTTTTCCAAAGCTGCGTATACAGTATTTATATGTTGATTGAATGTTGGTTGTATTAAAGTGATAAATCAACAAAAAAATCTAAATTCTGTCATCAGTATCTCTCGTACCCTTATCATTTCTAACCTTATTGATGTTCTTCTGCTGAGCAAGAAGAAAAAGAAGATACTTTGAAGAAGGAAAGTGACGTAGATCTAAAATGAGAAGAGGGGGGAGTAAATTACACAATGCTTATTTTTGATTCTTTCTTTCTTTGTTTATTTCTTTATTTATTTCTATCTTGATCAATTATTTCTTTAGTCGGTTCCTATATTCCTGTGTGTTAGATGAGGTCTTTTGTCCTCATTTGTCCTGAGTCCCTGCTTGGATTTATCGCAGTAGTTCTGGCTCCTCCTCTGCGCTCCCCTGGCTGTACATTTGGGGGAGCTGTGGACTCATCCGTGTGTGCACGCCCCGCTGTCCCAGTTTCCTTGCCTGCGTGCAGCACGATTCCTGGACTCCCGCCAACTCTCAACCAGAGGTTACATAAGACATGCCCTTCTTTTTTTTTCAAGTCTTTTCTTCCTGGAATTCAGCCTCTTTACTGATGTGTGACCTTCTGCAGTAATTGCCAATAAAAGTGAGACAGGCTGTTTACCAAGGGATGCTGGCGGTGGCACAGACACACGCTGGGTGGGGCGGGGACGGTAGAGACCTTGTCCTAAACTCTTCGAGAAAGCCACTGTTCAGTTCCCCCTCATTTTCTGAGAAAGGGATGTCAGCATGCAATAATGAAACGCTTCAATCTTTGGGCCAAAAGATCTTGAATGCTAGGTATTAGACTCGTGAAACAGAGGCAAACGATTGCAGATAAAAGTGTTTGCCATCCCCGGAGTGCTTTTGTTCTACTTCTTGTCATAGGCAGGGCATCATGGACGCATGTCATTAAAACAAACCTTCGAGGAACGTTGTCATGACAAGAGTCCAGTTTGTCACTTAACAGACTTGTGCCACTCAAAGTTGTGATCTGCTCTGAGTCCAGACAAAAGATAGAAGACCGAGTTGGGTTAATCGCTTTCATCACCAGATGGATGTATAAATCGTAGGGAAATTCTAAAGAAACATTTTTTATAGCATGTGATGAAAGTGTGCGTTATGGTGGCTAGAGAGGGACATTTCACATTCACACCTTATCGTCGTAACAACATTATTTTCCTGTTGAAAAATTAGAGTTGCAGAAAGGGAGATTCCTATTCGGTTGCAGTATTACTCACACAAACATGATGTGCGTCACGGTTGTTGCCAATTTAAACCCCCCTCCCTTTGTATCAGCTTTAGTTAATTGGTTCCATCACAGTCAAAATTTCCTCTTTTTCGATGTAGTTTTGCATCCATTACGTGCAAGCGATTGATTCGAACCTCCTTGTTCATGAAACACTTCTATGTTATTTTTTCTGTTGTTTGCAAGTCATCCCTTATATTGATGTTAAGACCTGTAAACTTGCATGTTGCTTGTGACGTCTGCTTTGCCAAATCCTAACGCTCCTGCATGAGTGGATTGATGTTTTAATTTTGTCTTTTCTTTCCTCACCTACTAATACACGATACACGAATTTAGAAAATTAAAGAAATGCATTACTTGTGCAAGGAAACATGGTTGTATTCCCACACCGAGTGTCATGACAAGACCAAACAAGTTGCACATACCTAAATGAAAATTTGCAAGATATAAAGACACTAATCTTTCCACACCCAACTTTGTATTGGAAACACTTAACAGAGTAATGTTTACTCCCAAGTCACAACTTGCATGCTTGAATATGGCAAACTTAGCATTTTTAGTTGGTTGGAAATCAGTCTGCATTTTAAGTCGTTTTAGTTGAAACGATTGGTCACATACAATAGATCAGAGAAACCATCGCTGTGGTCAACATAGATGAATGGGAAATCTTTGCAAATCGCAGTGATAATTCCCTGTTAACAGA
This sequence comes from Triplophysa yarkandensis, assembly GCA_033220385.1. NCBI lineage: Eukaryota > Metazoa > Chordata > Actinopteri > Cypriniformes > Nemacheilidae > Triplophysa > Triplophysa yarkandensis. The sequence continues at coordinate 13,963,435 of CM065662.1, read as the reverse complement.
TGAATGGGAAATCTTTGCAAATCGCAGTGATAATTCCCTGTTAACAGTATTCACTTCTGAGATTTTATGATCTTTTATCATGAGTTTTTGGGATGGTAATAACAAGTGCTCAGACTAATCTGCATTAACTAACACATGACTTTTTATTCCCATTAGCTTGCACCCCCTCCAGAACCAGAGGTCCCGGCAGAGGTGTGTCCAACTTATATTCGCCCACCTTTTGCGTTAAGTACGCGGCGGTGCGGGAATATAGGTTGTTGCAGATAGTAGTTTAACGTTTGGTACCGTGTCCTTGTCTCTTCCCGTTGCATTAGCCTCTTTCTCTTTCTCCAACTGAGTCATTCCAGCCCATGCAAATAGGAAAACCAAGCCCTGTGCACAAACACACACATGAGAATTTTCCTATGGGAAACTTATTCTCTCCCTTTCGGAAGCATGTTACAAAATTGACCTTTCCATCTTCATTTTGATCAAATTGGGCTTGTTTTGATTTGTTTTGGCACTCTTATGTAAAGGGTGAGGCGTGCGTGCATGTGCCTGTGTATACATAACCAAGTCAGAGAAAAAGGGAAGAAGTCCAAGTGTTTTCCATGGCTAATGGGGGCATGAGCGCCAGTGTGTGTCAGTAGTACACAAGCTCCATTATGTAATCGGGATAAAAGTTGATTTTTTCCCTTTTCTGTCCTCTTGCTTTCTTTTATTTTGGCCGGTGCACCCTGTGTGGGGCTTATGTAATGAACATGGTTTCATTCCTGCCTTTGCAGTAGTTAAAACAAGTCTACGGTCAAACAGATGGTGTTTTGAATGGGTCAGCGGAGGTTGATGCATATTTATGCTGCCAAATGATAGTCTTCCTGCTCAATTTGAATGAATTTATGTCAAATATAGTCCCCCAGGCATGAAGATCATTTACACAACCAAATGTGCTCCTGTCTTGACCTGCATATGACTCTTTTCTTGTGCAGAACACAGAAGAAGTTATTTTGAGAAATGTGTATGACATAAAAGGCAAGGATTATTAAGGTGTAGAAATTTATCAAAACATTTTGTTTTGTGTTCTGCATATTAAAGAGTCACACAGGTTAGAAAAAACTTATAGTAAGTGGTTTTCAATTTTGGGTGAACTCTCACTTTAAATTAACTACATTATTGGTTTTCTTCCCGTTATTCCCACATCTTTTCTGGAATTATTTTGTTACCCCAATGCTTAACATGTTCCCTTGCTCTGCGTGACGTTCCCTTGTTCATTCCGTCCCCTTTCACATGCATACACGCAATATGCCTCTCATGAACTGCATGATGTAATCTGCTCTAATTTTCCCGCGCATGTCATAATAGTGACTAATGTTCAGCCCTGACCCCTTTTCTTTTTTATGCCTCTCATTTCTTTTCCTTCCCTGTCTGTTTGTGCTTTTCTAACTCTAACACTCAGGAGCTTGATCCAAACCAACCCCAGAAGCTACTGGAGGATCAGAGGAGGGTAGGTAAAGACGGGCCATGCAGTGAGCATCAAGCGCTCGCCCATCGCCCGTCACACCTGTCTGCTCAGAATGAGTGACAATATCACTAAAACTGGGATTGTTTGGTCTGTCAGTGGTGGTGGATTCATGTATACACTTCAGTCTTGCTGTCCTGTTTTATTTGTGTCCACCAGGTTTTTGGATTGTGGTTGTCTGTGTAAGCGCTGAATGAGGATCAGACTTGTATTGATCTGTTGTTTTGTGTCCGAGGCCTTGGGTATTATGGGGACAAATGTGTGTTAGGGAAGTGATTTGTGTTTTATTATCAGACATAGTCCTTCTCTGTGACCTCTAGAAAATCACGAGGATGAGAGATCGCCCCTTAAATGCTGTATACACACAAAATTGTGATATTACGAAATGAACTTATACAATCACAAAGCCCTAAATAGCACCTTTCAATCAGTAATACGGAACCACTGTTATATAAGGTTAAAAATTGAATGTGTTGATTGGTATTATGGTTATATAACATTGGATTCTGTTGTTATCTGCTCTATAAAGGTGTGTGAAATTACATCTACAAAATACACAGATTATCATTTAAGATATTGTGCTTTTATTACATGTTGTAGGATTAAAGTGTTACTACAAATCATTAGTTTTATATTGATCACACAAAATTACATATAATGTTGTCTGTCAAAGTAGCACATTAAGATGTTCATGTTTAGGTAATTTTATATGCAATAACACTCCTCCTATGACCCCCCCATCATCTGTTGTCAGGGTGAAGCTTTGAGGCAAGTTCTGGTCAACCGTTACTATGGCAACGTCAAGCAAGGAGGCAGACGAGAGAGTGCGACCAATTTTAGCAATGGGCCACTCCCACCAGGGGGACAGACCAAGGCTCCTTCAGGTTTGTGTGTGTGTTCCTCGCTTAATCGATTTCATCCCTCGTCCACTTTCACTGTGGTGTTACGTGTCCCCTACGAATCAGAGTCATCGCTGTTGCCAGGCGACTCGAACAGTTCACCCACACATCCTGTGTGAAGCCTCCGGACACTCGCTGGAGAGGAAAAGTCTGGTGTGTGTGTTGATGCCACTGGCAGAGAATGACACCACATGAGAGGATCTGTCAAATTGTGTTTTGTTTGGCCTGTTTGACTCCTAACCAAGAATGTAGTACACTGGGCACTTAAACATTTGATAACTTGGATAGTTTGGATGTTTTTGTTCACATTTTCAACCGTTAGTATTATATTTATTATGCAAGTCTTATGAAAGCAACTTTATTTTAAATTATTTGTGTTATGGGATGCAAGTTGTGAAAAACAACTATTGTAAAACTATTATAAAATTATATGTCCATTGAACATGGTATTTATTGTATTTATTTGAATGGCAATAAAGCAAAGCAAACAGAGAATATGAGCTTTATTCTAATATAAAACAAATGTACAGAAAAACAAAAAACTTCAAAAAATAAAAACAAAGCAATAGAAAAAAATTATAAATTGGATCAATTGTAAATAAGAATTTTTATAAATTAATACATACAAATTAAATGTTTAGAAATGTAAACTCATATTTTCTGATGACACTACTCTAAATTAAATAAATATCTAACAAAAATCATTTATTGTGTAGGACTTTTGGACAGTACTGTACACATATATTTTTATATTTTGTTTACATTGAGAGAGTGAAATTTGAAATTCTTTTGAACTTCCAAATCAAAATCTTACTATCCCTATTATTTGTTTCTTCTACCAGGGGGTGGTGGAGGTCCAGGGAGCACAAGAGGTGAAATTAACCTGGCTGAGGTGCAATGCCACCTTGATAGGGAGGGCGCGTCTGACCTTGTCATCGACCTTATAATGAACGCCACCAGCGATCGAATCTTTCAGGAAAGCATCCTGTTGGCCATCGCACTCCTGGAGGGGGGAAATCCTGTCATACAGGTGATCAATCTACTTTATTCTAATTTTGAACAGTTATCAACATAATTCATGTAAACAAGCTCACTGTTGCCAGTCCAATTTTGGTGATGGTGGTCAGCTGATCAAGTTCAGGTTTCATCACGTAAATGTTATAAGTGATGTCCCAGGCTTTACCTAAATAGCTTTGTTAAAAAATAAAAAAGGGAATAGTTCTCTCAAAAGTACATTATTAGCTCATTTCAAACCTGTATGGCTTTATTCTTTCTGCAAAAAACAAAAAATATTTTGAACAATGTTGGTTATTGAAAAACTGCATAACCCATCACTTATCTTATGTGGACACAAACCCAGTGCAAGTCACTGACTACCGAGGTTGTTTTGTGACCACCATTTTTCAAAATATCTTAATTTGTATTCTGCAGAATAAAGGCATACAAGTTTAACAAGACCTAAGGGCGATTAAGGACTGTCACTTTAAAGGTTTTTGCATATCTTATATATGAGACACAGACCGTCCTCGAGTCATCCAAAACAGGAAGGGCATTTCAAGTTAAAACTGAGATAAATCTACTCCTGTAAGACTCAACAGATGGCACACATATTTAAGGTCATTAAGAAGTCACAGGGTAAAACATTTTTTAGCACTCCCCTTAATGAAGTATGCATACTTGAAGTGTACTTTTATATACATATAGTTAGCAAACGTTCAAGACTGCTAAGGATTGAGGTCTGTCACTTTTCCTGCCCGGTAGCTATGGCAACCGCATTCACCAACATGGGGACAGAGAGGGTGATGCGTTCCACTGGATGCAGCAGTGAATGTTCCAATTCTCTAACAGTTACTTATGGCTCAAGCCAACTCCGTGCTCATGCATGTGTTTCATGCAAGTGTTTTAGTAAATAGGCCCGTTGCATAATCAGCTCTTTTATTTGCCTGGCCTTTCTACTCCATGATACTTTGGCTCTCCAACAGGCACACACGAAGGCTCACATGACCGAATTACATAAGCCAAGCCCATAGTGAATAATGCAGAAAACACTCTTCTCAGCTCCTTCCCTGGGCTTAAATGGGTCACTATGGGCTTTTGTAATGCAAAGAGGCTGATAATGTGCTTGTAATGACCTTAAATAGCCCATAATGACAAAAACACAGAATTTCTGTGTTGATTCTATTATTACGTGGCAACTCTTTTTTTTAAGGCTGTTAATGTCACACAAAATTATGGGGATGTAAGGGTCAATTTTAATAAAAAAATACAAATTAAAAAAAAATGTTTTACACTTAAACAGCATTTTAAACTAATTATTTTAAGGGTTTTTCTTTTTTGAATTATTTATTTTGTTGTGACGTTAAGACATGTTCTCGACAGGCTAGATAAGTTTCGCCCTTTATTTACAGATGAAGTGTTACAAGTTCGGCATGCTCGTCTCTATCGGTGCATTGGGTTAGATTGGTTAAACATTCAGCAGCGCTGCAGGGTTTTTGTGGATAACCTGCATGACACATTTGCAGCCGGTTTGCAGAGTCATTCGGGTGTCTTTTGAAGGATGTGAGGAAACCACATGAAAGAAAGAGAGAAAGAGTGGTAGTCTGCTCTTTAAATGCGTGTGCGCACCCGGTGCAGTCTCCACTGTTACTAGGGGAATTACTTGGTATACTCATCATATATCAGCTTTGGAGAGAATTTCGATCTGTTCACTGCTACACAATTAGAATTTCACCTATTTTCACCCAGATACTCATAAATGAACCTCTCAAAACTGTTGGTAAAATGACATTCTGTCTTTATTTACTCACTCTCTTATAATTTCAACCCTGTATGACTTTCTCTCTTCTGCCGACCACAAGAGAAGATATTTTGAAGAATGTTCACAGCGTTGACGTCTATTGTAAAAATTAATACAAAGAAACTTCATGGGTCCCACGGATATAAGATAAACCACTACTTCGAAATATATTCTTTTGTGTTCCACAGATTAAAAAAGAGTGAGGGAGTAAATGATAGAATTTTTTCTGTTTGATGTTTCAACACTGCACAGTAAACATGTTTTGATGCTTGCTCTGATGCTCAGACGTACGTGCAAGATAGATTTTGTCTTAATTATTTACACACAAGAACTCTTTTCTTGTAATACATAAGAGATGTCCACTCTTAATATGTTTGTTTTTCTCCACCTCATTACAAGGACACAGACAGTCTTTGTAGCAGTGATCACGTATGGTGCAGAGCGAATCTGAATCGTATCAGAGGGTGAATCACATTTCTTCTACTTGCATAATATGCGGCTAGCTGGCCTTGTTTGTGCACAGAGAGGCATTTGTTTAAGAGCCTCCAGTGCACAACAATACACAAGCCAACATCCCTCCACAATTTGTTTGTTTACAAAGGTATTCTGGGGTGGTTGTCAGGAAAACGGAGGCCATCGCTACGGAAAGAAAAAGCTGTTGGAGGATGAAGAGAGGGAGAGGTAATGGATTGAATAATAAGGAGGTCATGCAGAAGGGTGAAGTGTGCAGTAGGCAGTCGAGGGAGTGTGCTCTAGCTGACAGGGAAGTGTACTTATAAGCAGAAAGAGAAGTAGGACACAAGCATTAAGATATTTCGAAAAATGTTGCTAACCGAACAGCGTAGACTTTTATTAACCTTTTTGAATGCACTTAAAACCAATTCAAGTGAATAAGTGCCAGTTGATGACATTCTTCAAAATATCTTATTTTGTGTTCGGCAAATGAAAGTTATACAGGTTTAAAATGACGACCCTTTTGTCTGTTCTAACCTTTGTGTATCACCCTTTCTTCGGCAGAACACAAGATATTTCAAGAAATGACTCTGTGGTTTTGTGTTCATATAACCTCAAAGTCAGTGTTTATGATTAGGAAGGGTTGACAATTTTAACATCCACAAGGGTGAATCCACCATTGGCATGAGATGCTGTTTTTTCGTCTATTTATTGCCAAACCTGCAGGCCAGACAGAATGAAACAGACGGGATTTCATCTGTGATGAGTAACGCTCAAGAGGGAGGAAGGAAGTAAGACATTGAAGGAGAATACAGTGCAAAACCGAAGGTCTGGATGACCCGTGACGGAAGCCATCGCCCACTCTCGGTGCTGCAAGTGGGCAGCAAGCCCGAGACACTTAACGAGCCGCACACACATATACACATATCTCCCTCTCTGACGTCAGGGTACGCATTCCTCCGTGACAGAAGGGTATAAAATACTCGCGTCGTACCTTCTGGAATATCATTTGGATGCACAAGGAGCCAAGCCGCGTGTAAAAATAGACTCATTAATAGTCAGCTTGTGTTTTGATGCAGACTGAACGTGTGGTTGCCCAACAGATTAAATAGTGGATTTAACATTGCAGTGTTCTTGTTTTTGACAGATTTAATCGGATTAATGAGGGATAATGTGTTGTTAGGGGTCATTATAAGTATTGACATGAGTTAAAATACATTTATTTTATATCATGTATTAATAAAGACAATGGAATAATACAAGCATCTTAAATCTACAAAGCTGATAATAATAATTCATGTTATTTTACTTATGGGTGAACTATATCTTGAATGCTTTCAATACATTTTATTGCAAATGTGTGAATATAACACATCCCATAAAGTAACATTAGACCTTTTGAGATTATAAAGGTTGTCTGTAAAAGTTTGTAAAGGTAGTAAAGGTTTTGGCAGGAAAATCTTAAGGAAGAGACATTCATAGCAGTGTATTTTTGAAAGAGTCTTAATTATTGACATGTCTCTGAATCATGTTTACACACTGTTTTGGTTATAGCTCACTCACGTCACCATAAAGTGTGAGCACATGCAGTTTTATTGGTTGCAATTCATTTTATTGCCACCAATGTCACTGATACAAAGAGTTTCTGAATTCTACATGTAGCCTCTTAAGACAGTTAATAGCAGTTGACCAATCAGAAGCAGGTATGTCATAGAGTCACAGAATAAGTCTTTCTAATTGGCTTTATAACAGATGGTGTAGCCGTCTTCAAAAACAGAGAGTGGTTGACTAATTTGAATTTGAGAAATGTACCCGTCCACTGTGTTATTTCCAGCCGGCACACATGCTCGCGTGCGCGACCGCACGTAAAGCCCTAGCAATTTCCCAAGAAAAGTAAAAATAGAAATACATGTCAGAGCTGCCCTTCTCAGTCTCTATGTCTAAAACACAAACTCATTCCACAATCGATTGGGCCTCAAGTTGTAACCAAAAGGTCAATTTTTTTTATCGTGTCCACTTGTTCTCGTCATCTGGATAGGGTTTAAAATACAACCGCTGTAAAAATGGAGCATCCTCCAAGTCAACACCCAGTTACAATTGTAGTAAAGTGAAGAATGTAGACAAATATACACAACTTTTACCCCATCGAATGTAGGCATCCCAAAACTGTGGCACTTGGGTAAGGTGTAATGTAATTTTTATGAACCTTGGAAATGGCGTCAGGTGGAGTGGACCGGAACTCGGCTCGTCTTGATCCTGCCGCTACGCTTCGCTGGTGTTTGAAGTCACGCCCCGCACCTTTCGCCTGCCTCGTAAGTGCACGCACCCCTGTTAAACATTAGCCTACGACCTACATAACTTCACCCGAAACGTCCGGCATGTGTGTGTACTTTTGGAATTAACAAACACACAATATTGACACACCATTTATTAGACTTTGTCACGTTCGGGATCATCCTGAGAGATGCTTGTGCGTCTCCGTGTGCATATTTCCACCTTTGCCCGCAGTTCTCCTGGTTACCGTAAACTATAAACAGGCCACACGCGTAATGAAGATCAACAGGTGTGAAGGCCATTACTCAGCAGGCATGACAGCATGGAGTATTTGCAGCTGCCAGCTTGTCTTTGCCTTGTATTATTATGCTCTATCTTGTCAAGCGTTCTCAGACGTCTTTAATGGATTTCTGAGAGAGCTTGAGAAAGTGAGCACCTTTTTATCTGCGCGTGTTGAATCTGTCTGCTGTCGAAAAGCCACCGTTGAAGTGTGAAGGACGCGCCATGTAACCGCCCACCCTCCCTCTCCTTTCATCAGCGAGCGAGCCGTTCCCGTGGTTACGGGTGGGCACGGCGACGACCGCTCTGATGGAGCAGTCAAGGAGAAGCACGTGCTTATAAATAGAACTTACATAACATCCTGTTGTTGATGCCAAAAGCTCAGATTGAGGATAAGGGGTGGGGGGGTGGCAGTTGGTAGTTGACCTTTTCTTCGTGCATCCAGGCAGCTGTTAGGGGACTGCCCACGTTCACTGCCCAGCCGGAGTCAACTTCCTGTAGAGTTCTAATAGGTAGTCACCTTGCTGGACAGCTGACATAAGAGAGCCCTCCTGTGATGGGTAATAGACAGATATAAATCTGTATCTCAAAATATGATGTTAGATGAAGAAAAGTGATGTTGACAACCGTTCGGTGGAAAAATGTTTTTTTTTTAATCTGTTTTCTTCAAGGCAAAGATTGAATTTGTGAATATTATTAGGTCATGCTGACATTGCCAAGCAAACTCACCAATTAATATTCATCAAAACGTATTCATTCGTGTCAAGTTTTCACCTTGATGTTATAAGTTGAAGTCTTGTGGACCTTAAGGGTTTTTCATGTTTTTCTGGCCTAATCTCACAATAATTTTTAAAAATTATTTCATAAGTACATATGCAGTAAAAAATTTATCGCCTTAAGTTTGTAACAAATTGTCTTTACAACTTTTGATCGTTGGTGAACTGCTGTTAGTTATAAATTGAATTGAGTTGAAGTTATGTAAAAATTAAGGAGCCTCTAAAAACAAATGAAAATAAAATGAGGTCATCATAAAATTAAGAATGTTAATTAATTTTTTACATAGTGTTGCAGTTTATTATTAATTATGTCTCCAAGCACATCAATATTTTGACATTTTATTTGAACTTATACGGTTATTTCATCTTTCCTTGAAACAGAATCTCTCTATTTCGGGTCCGAACAACCACTTTTCAATGATCAAATTAGTGATCAATGGACGAAATCATGTCCTGTCTTATATTTTTACCCATTTCAGAAGTAGTTTCACTCAGGTTCATCTCAAAATATAAAAAAAAATTGGTGCGCCATTCTATGCCGACTTTTAATTTAAAGTAAATTAAAGTTAAAAAGACTTGATGCATTCCAGCTCATGTTAATCAACCTACAGTAGGGATTTTTGATTAATTAAATCTATTTCTCGTGTAAGTTATATTTTAAAGTGCTGTTATCTGTTTTTGCAGTAGCATTGCATCTGCTAGAATATGAAAATGAATGAAGAGTTGGATTTTGTGTGTTTGATAATGGTTTGCCGTACGTGTTTACAAATCCCTGGTGGTTTAAGAGGGATTTGAAGGGTAGTTTTAAACTGAAACATTCAATGCCCAATATTTATTTAAAACTTAGGGGTAAAGTAAATTATTTAGGTTAGATGGGTACAGTTCACCGAAAGAAAACCCATGTTGCAATGTTTTTCACCATGATTGCTGTTCTTGGATCTGGATCATTTATAACGTTGGCCTTTTCTAAACCTAACTTTGGTGTTCAAAACGCGTCCCTTGATTCAGGCCATTATGATTTACTTCCTTAGTTCACTAGCTTGTAATACAAATGCTTGTTCATTTCTTAGTCTCTTGCATGTTTGGGTCATGTATCACCTAAAGGCCACAGATAGGTCATGCATGTTACCTGACAGTATTTGTAGCATGTCCCTGCAAGCAACCTCCTCTATCAAATCGAGCTGTACCATCAAGATCTAAGATACATTAAAGTGACTGCTAGAAAATAACATTGGCAGTTTTTCTGCCCATGCGTCATATGGAGGTCAGATGTTGACATGTTTACTGTAGCGATGCGTTTGATGTGGCCCTGTTGTGTTTTGAAGTACAGTCATTGGACCCGGTCGAATGCTGTAATGCCCGAAACTCCCCCTCGTTGGCTTTGCGTAACCTGTTGATTCCCCTCTTAATCTCAGAGAGATCGGCCCCGTTTCAGCGCTGCCTTCAATTAACTTGAGTGAGAAGCATTTAACAAAGAGGTCATTCTCCCGCTCAAGCACAAGAAGAGATTAAAGCTTGTCCTATATCTGTAAACATAATGAATAAAGTGAATGTTTCTTAAATTCATAGGATTAAATGAATCATCTTTAAGAATCTGTCTCTATCCCATGGGTGTGTAGCTTTTGGTTCAGCGAGGTTTGCTGTTAACCTGGAAAGAAGGCTGGTTATGTAACGTATTTCAAAACTGTCCCAGAATCGCGCCGATAACTCTCACCCTCCTCCTCATGCCGCTCCGAGCCTGTTTGGCTGGAGAAAAGTAGGGCAGGATTTTCCTCCGCCATCTCTCTGTTTGCCTCCTGTGCGAGCGTGCGGTCTCTCACTCTCACTCTCTCTCTCTCTCTCTCTCTCTCTCTCTCTCTCTCTCTCTCTCACTCTCTCTCACTCTCACTCTCTCTCTCACTCTCTCCATCGCTCAGCTGATTGCTGACTTATGTAAGGAAAAAGAGAGAAAGTAGGACAGGATATACCAGAGAATAACAGCCACAGCGGGCTGCTTTATTCTTACAAAGAACTTTTATGTGTGCAGAGTGATATTCTGAAATGATAACATTTGACAAGATCAGCTTTTGATAAAGACAAGCTTTTACATATTGCATTGAACTGACTTTTGGGTAGTTGGTGTGCGTGCTTGTTTGTCTAAATGTGTGCCAGTGTTGTAGCGCATGGAACATTGTGAGGGCAGATGGTGTTAAATCAGGTGAGCTGAGGGAGGCACTCCAGGTTATTTCCGTGGTAATTGTTGTGTGTGCGCCGCGCTGCTCAGAGAGTTATGTAACCGCAGTGGTGTGAGTCTGGATGACAGTAAAAGGGGTGGAAGAGAGAGAGGGAGCGAGAGGGAGGGACGTGAGAACTCTGCTTTGGAGCATGGCTGCGCCTTTGTGTCAGTGTTTAACACTTCATGTACCGACCCAGAGGCCATAGTTTGTTCTTTAAAGAGGTCTAATCACGTAGAATACCATTAAAGTTGTGAGTTCAAAGAGATTTGAAGATTATTGGGAAGAGCAATGGCAACTCATTGATTTGCTTGGGTGAATGCAGGAGGTCATTGTTCGGTTACCAACTTTCCTCAAAATATCTTCTTTTTTGTTCGGAAGTCATACAGCTTGAAAAGATTCTGGGTCTTCAGATTCTTTGGTTGTCAATGACAATTTAAAGTGCCGAAATTAGATAATTTTCATATCAACATTTAATATATCATATATTTTAAAGAAGTTGGTAACCAGCAATGGCATAATCAATTTACCAATGCAAGTCAATGATGTGCCATCGCTGTTCTGTGGTACACTAACAAAAATATTTTGAAGTATGTTTGAAACAGCAATGGCACCCATTTGAATTGGACTAGTTTTCTGTCTGTGCAATAGAAGTAAATGCATGTCGCCAATGTTTTATGCCAATGGTTACCAACAAAATGCAATCCCAGTGACCGGCTAGGTAAAAAAACAAATCTAAGATTGCAGGTTTTGCAAGATTTTGACCCAAAAGGCTTAGCCGAGGATGTAAGAAAAGATTAATTAAAACTCAAATTTATAGTGTAACAAACCTAAATAAAAATATAGCATAATGCATTAATCTACAACATCCTATTATATATTTATTCCAAAGCTATATTAATCTTTTTACTTTTAAACTGTGAATAATTGCAAATAAAGGAAAAGTTGCAGAAACTGTTTAATTTACAAAAAGACTACAAAAGACGTTACACTTCAATAATAAAAATAAGCAAACAAATTATATTATCTGTGAACATCTGGGCAAAATACTTAAGAAAGAAGGAAGAAATAACACTGTCCTCTCTCTATCACCCTCTCTCTCTCTGCTTTACCTCTAGCGGTCGTTTTTCTGCCGTCTGACGGGCGACAATAAGTCAGAGAAGTTCTTCAAAGTGTTTTATGAGCGGATGAAGTTGGCCCAGCAGGAGATCAAGGCGACTGTGACAGTGAACACCAGCGATCTAGGCAGCAAACGCAAAGACGAAGACAGCAATGACAAAGACGCCCAAACGCGCAAGAAAGGTTAGGACAAGCCCCTGTGACTAAATCTTACCACCACTGCAGTGTTTATAATTTTGAAAACACAACCCTCACTGATTTTTTTATGGTTTATTTAATAATCTAAAGTAAGTTTCTGTATGCCGTCTAACCCCCCCTCAGTGAAGGATGTTGTTGTAGTGACCGAGGAGGTTCGAGAGCAGCTTCTGGAGGCTTCTACAGCTACCAAGAAGGCCTTCGCCACATACCGAAAAGAGGCGGATGCGGATGAACACGCGAATGTGGCAGAGGGGCAAACCAGCACGGGTGATAAGAATCAGGATGACAACGAGATGAGCGTCATCATCACCATCATGCAGCCAATCCTGCGCCTGATGCAGCTGCTCTGTGAGAATCACAACCGGGAACTGCAGGTCGGCCAATAAAACAATAAAATAATGATATAGGGAAAACAATGATTTTGCTCAATTAAATATTTTGTCATGAATTACTTACTTTCTAGTTGTTTCAAACCTGTATACATTTCTTTGTTTGGTCATCAAAATAACCCTAGAACTTTTTGCTGTCCTACATTCTTCAAAATATCTAATTTTGTGTTTAACGGAACAAAAACCAATTGTAAATATAATTTTTCCTACTGTGGTAATCATTGGGGTTCAAGAATGGTTTGGTTGCAAGCATTCTTCCCAATATACTTCTCTACGTTATTTGTAGCATAGAAATGTATACAGGCTTAATGCTTCTCAAGGGTGAATAAAATGGTGATAGAATGTTCTTTTTGGATGAGCTATCCCTCAAAGTGAGCAGTGTATACCACAATTCAGCAAAAATATATTAGGAGGGGTTGAAACCCTGTGACATTGCCCAAAAGTTTAAATGTTTTTAGTGGTGTAGCCAGTTATTACATTCCTGTAAAATGACGGTCAGACTGATGTAACAATTAATTTATGATCATCAGACATCTGATGCATATCTTTTTATGGTAGTTTCAAAGTAATTAGATATTCAGAAAGAATTTAGTGAATTCATTCATAATTGTTTCCTCTCTTACCTATTGTTTGCTGGTTCTCCATTGTTTCTATTCTCTCATCCGACATATTTCACCTTTCTACATTTATTATTCTTAGAAGTCCTTGATGAAACACAGAATAGGTTTATTTAAATAACTTTTTAAGTAATCATTTCAATAAATGATCTCCATTACCCTGAATTATTCTTGCTTTAATGTGACTTATAAAATACAGAAGCATGTCCTTTGTGTCCTTTTTTGATCATGATGCTGTTTCCCCAGAACTTTCTTCGATGTCAGAATAACAAAAACAACTACAACCTGGTGTGCGAGACGCTGCAGTTCCTAGATTGTATATGCGGCAGCACCACAGGGGGTTTGGGCCTGCTGGGTCTCTATATAAATGAGAAGAACGTCGCTCTTATTAACCAGACAGTGGAGAGCTTGACCGAGTACTGCCAAGGCCCTTGCCATGAAAACCAGGTGGGGTGGACCTTAAATATACTCTGTTCTCTTCTGTGTGCTGTTCTATTATGCAGGTTTTCTGATTTCATTGAGCCATAATGGGTACCTATTATCTTCATTGTCCTACTTTTCTAAGGAGAAATGTAATGTTCTTCTTTTATAACAATGAATTTTCGTCATATAATAATCAGATAATTACTGTCTTTTGGTGGCACACGGTTCCTACTTCAAATCACTTAAAAACAGGTAGAACATCCTCATTGAACCCCATTGGTCACTAATTTGTGTTTGGTTGTGAATATTTATTCTATTTTATTTCAATTTGTTAAAGATATTTATTGCTGTTTTTATAAATTATTTTGAAAATGTGTTTTGGTTAATTGTGAACCAACTGTAGGCAACAAGAATAGTAACTTCAAGTTTTAATGTATTATTTTTTGTCTGGCAACAGAATACTAGTCAAAACGGAATGTTAGTTTAGAATTAACTGTTGCCAGTTTGTTATCATTACCCAATAACCTGCATAACCTAGATGACCTCATCAGAAAGATTAATATGTGCACTGACCCATTAAGTGACATACCTAACATATGTCTAATGTTTTCCTTGCGTAGAATTGTATAGCCACACATGAATGTAACGGCATCGACATCATCATCGCTCTCATCTTGAATGACATCAATCCTCTCGGAAAGAAGAGGATGGACTTGGTGCTGGAGCTCAAGGTGCAAGAATCCAGCCGAGCATTCTGGGATATGACGTTTTTATTCTATTTAGAAATAATTAAGGGTTGTTTTTGCAACAGAATAATGCCTCAAAACTACTGCTGGCCATCATGGAGAGCCGCCACGACAGTGAGAACGCAGAAAGGATATTGTATAACATGAGACCTAAAGAACTGGTAAATCTGATTGGTAATTCAACATGAGGACACAAATTCACAAGCATTACTGTAGAAACTAACACTAAAATCACATGTGTTGTGTACAGGTTGAGGTGATAAAGAAGGCTTACATGCAGGGAGAAATTGAGGTGGAACACAACGATGATGATGAAGACGGTGAAGAAGAGCACGCTGCCTCTCCCCGTAATGTGGGTCACAACATCTACATCCTAGCCCATCAGGTGAAACTCAAATCTGCATTCACACACACACTTTGTGTGTTATCTGTGTCAGCTGTCAGGGTTATCTCACCACCAGAATGAACGCTTGAGCTGTATGGATTTTCTGCCCGTTCACGTAATTATTTGGGCCATCGACTTGAGGTACAGTTATGCAATGGGAGGTTAGGAACGGTGCAGTGATCTGTGTACCCATGAAATGACACTGTTTAGACTCAAAGCTTCATGAAGAAAATGCTAAATAACAAAAACTTCATTAGAACAGTTTGTAATGTTTCAAAATGTTGTGGTAAAATGACATCGGATTCAAACCTGTGCATTACCAAAATCACTGGTCTCTTTCAACAATCACAGCTAGCCAGACACAACAAGGAACTCCAGGCCATGCTGAAGCCAGGAGGAACGTATGGAGAGGGAGATGAAGCCTTGGAGTTCTATGCAAAGCACACAGCTCAAATCGAGGTCAGTAGTGTCCATCTATGGTGGCCATTACGGCTCTGTCATTCTTAATATATCTCGTGAGTATATTGAAAAACATAATTTAATATTAAATTCTGTCATGTGATTGGTAAACCTGTTAATGTAAATTATATGTTTATTCTCATGGCCGTATGTAAGAACAATTCAAAAGAAATGATTGAAGTGATGTTTCCTTTAAGAAATGTAAAAATATTTTGGTCTATTTTGTGCCAAAGTATGGATCTGCTGGCTTGATCTATAGTTGATGTCTCAGTCTGTCTGTCTGTGATACATCATGAAGGCTTTGTTAATATTTGCTCTTCATTACCGTGTCCGCTCAAACAAGTTGAAACCACCATAGCCAGACAGGTTTTTCTTCCACAGATCGTTCGCCTGGATCGCACAATGGAGCAGATTGTGTTCCCTGTCCCGAACATCTGCGAGTTCCTAACCCAGGAGTCAAAACTCCGGGTGTATTACACCACTGAGCGTGATGAGCAGGGCAGCAAGATCAACGACTTCTTCTTGCGCTCTGAAGACCTCTTCAACGAGATGAATTGGCAGAAGAAGCTGCGAGGTACTCAAGAGGCAACTGGTAACGCAAACTCCGTACCTTGTGCGTGTTAACTCCTTTCCTCTCTTTCCTAGTAAGATGTTTTACACGCCCTCTCCACTCCCAAAATCTGCCCCCATTAGGCCTACACTTTGGGCGAATACCAGACCCTCTCAAGCCAGGGCAGTGGGGAGGGGGTGTAAACGTTAGTTTATTTAAGATAGATAAATGGAAAGTCAATAAATGTTTGTGTTTAAGATGTCTTGTATGGTGTGCATGCAGGGGAGAATTTGCATACAGTAAAAGCCTGAATGAATTCCAAATGGACACACATGGCGCTTACATCACAAAGCTGATTACGGAAATGAGCCGCATCTCCTGCGGAGAGTGAGAGAGAGCCAGGGAAAGGATGAATAAAACAGATTATGAGAGGTGTTTCATTCTCATAAGATACAAAAAGCTTGTTTTCAATCATTACCCTTTTCTGCGGAAATTGTCTGGGTGTTCAGCTGGGAATTGGTCCACGCTTTCACAAAATCGTATGCTGAGCAATGACGTAACATGCGTGTTATTACATAAACAGCCCTTGTTTTGTGGTTTATTAGACCCGAGATGCATTTGTTTAAAAGCGTTAAAAGTTATATATATAAAATGATATTCAATGGATTTTACGGATATCTCTACACTAAGCTTCTATTTGCTTTTTATTGTCAGATATTGCGTTCTCTTAAAGATAGTAATATTGTAATGGCATTATTTAGTTTAATTAATTTTTTTTATAAACATATTAAGGTCACAACTTTGTTATATGTGGTAAACATTTCCTAGCAGAAACTCCTTTAGTCACAGTAATACATCTTATTCTAAAATATAATTGTAATTGTTATCCATGAATTTTACATGTGGAAGCGTTCACATTTCCCGTCTTTTGCGTCATTTTAAATGTTAAAGTGCGGCAAAGGTTCTTCATAACACAGTATTTCCCATGGGCGCGAACTTGTCGGTTAACCAAACTTGTAGCCATTTCCAAAAGTGAAATTCAGTAAAAATGAAGGTACTTGGTTAAGAGGCAGGTTTGCTGGGAAAAGAACAAGTGTGCTATGAGCGTGAGATGAACCACAAGGATGAGATTAAAACAAGCTCTGCATGGATTCCAGTTGTGTTGAAAAGCAGATATACAGACAGGCCTAAGATTGATGTCTCCAGACTGCATGGGCCAAGTCTTTTCAAAAACAGCTGGGGGTGAATTCCACATTTGGATATTAGTTTTAGATGTACGTTCCATTGTTACACCTTTCAGACAGCAGCGGTTTTTTATCAGGCTCAATCTAATGTTCCATTATAGCAAACCCAAAGTCATAAGAATGGCATCTGTTTGTGAAAATCCCCTCCCCCGGTTCCTCTTTTCAGACCAAAACCCCCTGTGAAAATAGACACAGTTCAGATCTGAATCCTCTAAACAGACTCCTCAGAGAGTTGTGGATCAGAACAGAGGTGGCAGCTGAGGTCAGTGAGCTCATGGTCTGGATGAACCAAGCAGGTTTAGACTCCTTTCCGTGGCATTTGACTTGAATTTGTATTACTACAAAGATGCCAGAATGATCAAAGATTGTCTTTCTTACTCAACACATACACTTAAGAAAACACTTGTTTACGGGGTCAGCTGGTTTATATTTAAGCATGTTTTCAGAATCAATGTTTTAGATTGCCATGGAAACTAACACATAACTCTCATTGGTTGGTAAAAGAATGACGCGATGGAGTCATTAAAACATGCAGTTCATAGAAAACCAATACTATGTATGACTCATTGACATAGATTTAGTCAAGATGGACTGTAATACATGCAGGATTATCTTTGTCTATACAATTTTATCACCATTTTATTGTTTTCTTTCTTATTTATCAAAAGGTAAAGCGTGTTATTTCTGGGCCACGGAAATGTAAAATTAAATTGCAAAATCAACAGCCGATGTTAAACAAATTCATATATTGCATTCATATTCATTGCTTTCCAATCTCACACCCTCGATTGAAGAAGTAGTACTTTTTTTTCTTAAGCCGACCTCTTAATAACCCTCAATTTGATGTCTGTAGGGTCTCAAAAAAAACACACTTCACCTTTTATTATGAATCGCTTCATATAATTATTTGACCAAAGATTTTTGGGGTGCCTGTTTGAATATCAGAAATAACTTATTGATAGTCTCCGCTGACAAAATTGCATTCCATACTATATAAAAAATATAAGAGAGAACTTTAAAGGCTAGTGTCTGTTTTCCAAACAAAAAACACATTTTTTTATGAATAGTTTTTTTTTCTTCAAATGCCTACATACAGGTTACGGTTAACACGTGTCAAAGAGAATTACCAAAGAGTATGACAGGTCACATGACCATAAAACATTGCAGACTCCCATACTTTTACATAATACATACATAGTAAAAGTAGGCACTTCATTTAAATTAGTGCATTTATAGTATACGATTTCGGACGTAGGGTATGTTTGCTATTGACGCATACCTGAATGAATTTTTGACCCATGGGTGGTGTGTTGGAAACTTCTTTTTTTATGGTGTTTATGTTTGGTGTCACATTTAATGGAAAACATATTTGGTTGTTGTTGTTAATGTTTTTTGACTCGCTGTCCCCAGCTCAGCCCCTCCTGTATTGGTGTTCTCGCAACATGTCATTCTGGAGCAGCATTTCTTTCAACCTGGCCGTTCTCATGAACCTGTTGGTGGCGTTCTTCTATCCTCTGGAGGGAGTGCGTGGAGGTGAGACAAACACATTTGTTTGTTGATGTAAAATTTGTTCTTGATCTAAGGAGAAATATGTTCTTGATCGAAGGAGAAATATGATGGTTAGTAATAGGGTGAAAACCAGATGTTGGGTCTTTTTCTTTCTATATATGGTGAAATTGAAATTCCCTCTTGTTGGCACAGCTCAACACTTTACAAGGCTCTTTAATCATTGATAGAGAACAAGTGTACAAGTCACATTTTCCTTTCTAACTTTAAACAGATCAGTTTTCAATGAAGTTTATTGGGTGAAGCTGGAAACAGATGCCATTGACACTTCCCCATCCTACTTTCAACACACACACACACAGCGGCCAAATACATAACTCTATAGACTTACATCTGTTCCAATACACATTATATAATTGATCCATTTATTATGAGACATGTGTCACAGTTTCCCAATATCATACTGCAACTAAATTAACTTCTATTAAGCATTGTCGTCGTAGAACATCGTTCCTAGAACAAATATCTATACATTTTTTTAAAAATTACAATTTAAAATAAAAATACAATTTATATATTTCATAAAACAAGATTACATTACTTCCTTCTCAAGTACAGGTTTAAATAATTATTTTGAATTTTTTAATATTTGTACTAGTAAACATGACAGAACTTCTTAGCAAGAAATTATTTTTGTTGGATCTACATATTGATATGGTGCTTGTTATATTTATATTTTATAATAATCATTAAATTGATATAATACGTTTTTAAATAATTACAATGTATACTAGTTCTCTTATCTGATTGAACAAGAATAAAAACATATGAGAATTTAAACCAATGTTTGACTCACAGTGGCTGAATAAGAAAATTGTTAAACATTAAAGTGTAACAAAACAAAATGTTGTTGTGCTCTGATTCTCAAGGAACACATACTCAGACATTTATCATCTCTTAATTGGCTTTGAATAAAAAGAAAAATGCAGAAATGTTTAAGTTTAAAAACACTACACTTTTAAACCTGCATCAGTATTTCTTTTACAAAGCGTGCTCATTACAAGATGCCCTGCTGTAATGACAGACATAATCCGTCTTACGTCAAGGCGTAACCTGGTTATTGATATAGCGCGCTTGTCCGAGATCGCTGGCACAACATATCACCTGACTCCAGGACTCGCACACACAATCTTTATTTTCCTAATCTCATAAGCTTCAGTTAAGACTGTGACTGTCCCCTCCCGCTCTTACTGATCAAAGGTGCGAGTTTGTGTTTGTTTGTATGGCTACGTGTTGAGGAAATGTGACTCCTGTGTATCTCAGAACTGAGTTAGGCCCTGGAAACAGAGACCCAGATAATGTTGGCAGCTGCTGTATTCTTACATCATAGCTCAAAGAAGTTGTTTGTGTTAAAGTTTGTGACAGATATCATTTGAATTTATATATTTAATGAAGAACTTGAGTTCTGTGTTAGCAAATTAACATATTAAATGTATTTATTAGCCCCTTGATCTTTATCTTTTTAGGTTGTGTTACATCTAAGTTTCTTGTGTTGTGATGTGTTGTGCATTGTTTGTCCAGTCATTGTGACTGGCATAAGCGTCACATTGTGATGGGTATCAACTCTGCTTTGTTCAGGCTGGGGTCAGGATCTGCGGTCTCTTTTGTTTCAGGTTCTTTAGCACAAGAGTTTTGATTTTTGGGTTTTGTTTCATAGTATTATCCTCTTAAAAATCACACTTTCGACTGAAGCACAGATCTCTTTTAGAGTGATAGTCCCAAAAATGAAAATGTCATTTTCTCATCCTCTTGTCATTTTAAACCTGTATGACTTTCTTTCTTCAATATAACACATTAGAAGATGTTTTGAATAATTTGTGTTACTGAACAGCAATGGCACCTTTTCACCTCTAAAGTATAGACATAAAATGCAAATTAATTACCAAGATTATACAAAATATGTCCTTTGTTTTCTCTGGAAGCAAGAAAGTCATATAGCTTAACAATGTTGTAAATGTGAGCAAATATGACAGAATTTCCATTTTTCGGTGAACTATCACAAATGTAGGTCACAGTTTAAACTGAAACAAATTAAAGCTCATGTGGTGCATATCAAAGGTGAATGTTACTGCTTGAATGTTACTGAATGTTACTGTTGCAGTAAATGTGGTTGTATAACACAATGACCGGTCTGACCCTAGTAATCATATATAATATTTAAATTCTACTGCTGGTTTGGTAATAAAGAATTTTATATCAGTAGTTTTTTAAAAAAGGTTTTCATTTGTTTTGCTGTTTGTTCAAATAAAATTCCGTCAAAGTTTGTTAACTTTCACCCACAACACAAATAAGATATTATCAGAGATTTCTTTTTTGTGTCTATACAACGAAAGCCAGTGGGGGAAAGTGTTCTTCTGTAAGACGTTCTTCAGAATCTATTATTTTGTGTTTTGCAGAAATAAAGTCATACACTAATGACACAAGAGTAAGTAAATGATAACAGGATTTTAATTTTAAGCTGATCCTTGTTCTAAAGCTTGGGTTTGGCACAAGCAGAGTCTGTATTTATGTCAAGGCAGTAAGGAAAAACTGCTCTCCATCTATACAATATAATACATAGTTTTATTGCTGCCATCCATAGTGTATCTTGTGTGACCTACTATTGAATACTGTACATTACAGTGGAACCAATTGCCTTTAAAGCCTGTTAAATAACAACTCCTAAGCCGACTTGTGCAGAGATCAGCAGGTCCCCTATACAGTATGTGTAAAGGTCAAACAATGGGCCAGTTCGAATTCCCAAAGTGTGTAACAACAGCGCGTTGAAGCAGCCGCCGTCCAACAAGTTCCTCCCACCTTTGGCAAAACGTAGCCATTCAAACACGACTAGAAGTAGGTCAGCAGTCTCAATGCACAGCAACGCCTAGCATGACTACGTCAGCCGTGGAGAGATCTCTGGCTTTACTGGTAGAGATCCAGACATAGCCACTTCCTTACTGTTTTGTGCCAGGAAACCAATTATTGAAGTATAGGTCAGTTAAGGAAATATGTGTGTTTATTCTGTTAGAATGAATGGAATATAGCTTTTCCCATGCATTTAAAAAGACACACACACACCTACACAAATCCAGGCTCAGATCTGCTGCTTTCCTGGTCACCCGCCAGGCCTGTCGATCCAAACCCCCGTCCTCACATGGAACCCGACGCTCATGCATCTTTCAGCCGCAGTATTTTTAGCACGCCGCATTATGTAACCAGCACCTGTCATGTGGTCTCCACGCAGGCGGGAGAGAGAGAGCGAGAGTTATTGCTTCTGTAAAGATCCTGCAAATCCAGCTGACCTCATTTTTCTGTCTGCCTGCACACACACACCCTCACACTAAAATATTCCTTCATACGTCCATAATGTAAGTTTCATAGTTGTTGGTCAGAAAAGAACATAAGGCAGGGTTAAATAAATGCCAATGTGACTCATGAGTCAAGTGAAGCTAAAATGATTTAAATGTGTCACACCTTGTGGGTTATATAACGTTTGTCTGTTTTCTTTCAACCTATTTTCTCTAGAATGTGCCCAAACGTGTTCAACAGGTGCGAGGACTGCAGGGAATCCCATTTAGATTTAGTGCTATCTATAAAAATATGCTAAAATGTGTCAAACAGAATGCAAGGTCGTTTTGCAAATGCGTATTATTAATTGTAAATATTTGTATAAATAAGTAAACTGTACCAAAAAGTTGTCACTGTCCTTTTGTGTCATTACTCAGTCTAAATCAAGACATGGTTTAACAAACCGTGACGGATGAGGTGTGAGATGTTACTTAGGTGGTATTTTTATTCCCATACATGAATGATGGCTTACGCACATGTCAGAATGTATTTACCTCTCTCCCCTCAGGGACCCTGGAGCCGCACCTCTCCGCATTGCTGTGGGCAGCCATGTTGGTTTCTCTGGGCATCGTTATTGTTCTTCCCCAGCCCCACGGGATCAGGGCACTCATTGCCTCCACCATACTGCGCCTCATCTTTTCAGTCGGCCTGGAGCCTACCCTGTTCCTCCTAGGGGCCTTCAATGTGAGTGTGTGTTTATTAGACAGTGTGTATCTTGCATCATTCCTCTGCCAAATCTCTGCGAGCCAGACTTGTTGCTGAAGGCCAGCTCGGTGTGTGTTGCATTGAGGTGTGGCGTGCGTCACTGGGGGATTCCGCGCTGCTTTCACAGCACTGTGTTAAAATGGACTTGGCCCACACTAAAATTCTTGTTTCTCATCGTTTGCACACTTGGGTTACATGCAGACCCACTAAACTAAACTAAACTAAACCGTACACATTAAATAACATTTAGTACAAACAGCACATGTCATGAGCTAGAATTATTTTTTAGTTGGCATTTAAACTTTCTTTATTTCATTTTAAGATAATCTGAAATACACTGACAAGCTGTACACTAGTTTTTTATTTGGTATTTTATGTTGTAATATTTTGATCCAGTTTGTTCTTTTTAATTCGTTTGAAGTTGTTTAGATGTGATTAAAATTACTTTGACATGATTTAATTAGTTGGTATTTATAAAGGATGTTTATAGTTTTGTTTTTGATTATAGTTTGGATTTAGTTATTTTAATTTCATTTTAGTTTTAATTTTTATTTTGTAGTTATTTTTCTTCAGTTCTTGTAGTTATTTTGAATCTGCGAGTTCTTATTTTGAATTTTATTCTAGTTAATATGATTCAGCTGTAATGAACTTAATTTTGTTTGTAGTTATTTTAGGTTTGTTCATAGTTATTATGGTTATTCACTAGTTATTTTGAATCGGTTTGATGTAATTTTGATTCAGTTGTAGTTTGTAGTTTTAGCAGTTAACTTTAGTTTGATTTAGTTTAAAGTTCTACTAATTTAGTTTGTTTAGTTGTTTTTATTACAGATTTTTAAATCTGTAGACCTGTAGAATCTAATTTAGATGTAGAAATTAATTTATTTTAATTTCAGGTGTGCAATAAAGTGATATTCTTGATGAGTTTCGTTGGAAATCGCGGTACATTCACCAGAGGATATAAGGCGATGATATTGGATGTGGAGTTTCTGTATCATCTTCTCTATCTCATCATATGTAGCCTTGGAGTTTTTGTTCATGTCTTCTTCTACAGCTTGCTTGTAAGTAAAACACACACCACAACACCTACCATACTTTACACATGGGTGTCTGTTTTTTCACCTTTCACCTCTCACACTTTCACCCACATGTATAGTGTATACAGACTCTCACGTTACTCTCCGTAGCTCTTTGACCTGATCTACAGAGAAGAGACGCTGCTAAACGTCATCAAGAGTGTCACAAGGAATGGCCGCTCCATCGTTCTAACTGCTGTACTGGCTCTCATCCTGGTCTACCTCTTCTCCATTGTGGGATACATCATCTTCAAAGATGACTTCATCCTGAATGTGGACAGAATTCCTAATAAAACTTTGGGTGAGAAGGGATTGCTTGATGATGAGGGGTTTGAAAGCTTCATATGGTTGATGTTTTCTAGAAACTGCTGGAAGACTGTTGAGGGGTTTATGTTTATTAGTGATGCAGAGATTACTTTTATATCCGTGGGCGCTGTGGGTAATCCGCAGGTCGGGTAAATTAATTTTTTGGTCAAGTGGGTCAAGGGTGGATAAGATTAATTATTAATAATTTTTACTTTAAATTTTTTAAACACATTCTGTAAAATAAATAAAATATTTATTTTAATCATTCATTTTTTCTTATGCCAGAGGAAATAAACGTATTCATCCACATTATGCGTTTAAATCCAGTTAGCAATAAACGAAATATACTCAATACATCCTCTGAATGACTTTAACAGTTTAGACAAAATCACCCAAATGATAAATTTAGATCCGGATTTCAGTGCATTTGGTAATCAAACTACACTCTGGGCCTGAACAATATACAGAAAATTCTTAATTGTTTTTTTTGTACAACAATGTTTGTTTTTCTATTAATGTAATAATGCTGAATTTCCTGAATTTCCCATTATTAGTCGAATGAACTATTTTAAAAACTGCTATAGTTGAAAGACTTTTCTAAATTAACCTAATAATGAAACTACATAAAAAAAGAATTATTTACCATTTAAAACAAAACAAATATAAAGGCTGCAAAATTAGCAAAAGCTGTGTAATTGAGAGGTAAAAACATTGTCCGGTAAGAACGTGCTTCAGTTGGGCTCAGGCTGAGAATTCTGATAGACTGTTGGACAAAGGCTGGTTAAGGGTCCGAGCATCTTAAGCCAAGGTCAGGCTTGGGCTTAAATTTGAGGTCCATGCAGGGCTCTACCGGTGCGGATATCTATACCAATTATATAGTCTGTCGACTTGCGGGTGGGTGTGTAGTTTGAAGCAGAGGATCCGGGTGAAATTTCAGCTGATCCGCGCAATTCTATTGTATATACATCAATATTAAGTCCAGGTTATATTTATCCCCTAAACAAAAAACAATTAAACTAACACCTTATTTATACGACAGTTATCCTTTCTAATTTCTGTTACTATAATTCAACAGAAAAATAAGTGGATATATTTAAATCTTTATTTATTTAGAATAATCTTGTGTCTTTTTGCAAAGCAGAGCTAACAAAATCTATTATTTACAAATAATTAGTTTGTTTAGTTTAATAAAAAACGTTCTTTACTCTTAAATTTATAGGCAAGAAATAAAAAATAAAAATTCAGTTGCTTCCATATGTTTATTTTGATACAAGCAGTGATGTTGTGGATAAATTCTTTGAGGCTTTGTACAAAACACATTGTTATGTAACAAACATTTGCATGTTACGACAATGTGTGGGAATATTTTCTATTACACAAGCTTCATTGTTATACATATGATAACACAATGCAAAATTACAATTTGGGGTTAAATATAGCTCAATACATAGAGCAGTGTTTGTGCCAAGGGCATAGGTTGGAAGCCAGGGAATCAATATATTTTTTAAATGGCATAACTTGGATTCAATACATTAATTGTGTTTTGGCATCTGCCAACAAAAATGTAAATGCCATGTGACTTGCCGAGTTCATAACTGGGTCTTCAAACAAGGCAAATGAGGACACACCCTTGTCTTTTAAGAGTTACAATTTGTAGATTCTAATTTGTCGTTTTTCCATTCAGAGCATTCTGCCAGTAAGATGGGAGAGTTCCTGGCGGGCGCTGTGTGTCGGAAAGAAGAGAATTGCTCCACAGAGACTTTGATGGATGGTATGAACCCCATCACCTACACTTCTCTCTCTCTCTCACATACACACACACACATTGATTTGTAAATCTGAGTAGAATGTTAGGTCATGCGACAAAAAATGTAGACTGGTTGCCCTCAGGGAACCTGGGTAGGTTATGGGGGGTGATGTTTCGAGTCAGAGGTTAATAACAATCAGGCACTAACAGTTCAAAAGGCTCATGCGGGTCTGAGGTTAAAGATCAGAACAGTGTCAATCGGATTTTCAAATATTACTGTGAGTGCAAATTTGAGATGTAAGGCTTGATTTGCTTAATCAACCATTTAACTTTATTTTACTGTGTTTAGCAAATCAATTATCAGCGGTTTAGTCATCATAGAAATGAATTATACCTCAAAGGGTGATGTCAATAAAAATAAGCAGTAACACCCTAGCAACCCCATAGCAACACATTACAAAGACCATAAAAACAAGACAGGATAGCGGTGGCACATTTAGTTTGTTGTTTTTCAGTTTGCATATGTGATTCCAATGAATTTTAATCTGATGAGTTGATGTTAAGGATAGATTTGGATGGTCTGAAACTTTCCATTGAATATGTGGCAAGAAGACATTGTGTTTATTTGTTTATTTGTTCAGCGCTTATTGATGTTTCTGTTTCCTGAAGCTGTGGGTATGCAGCCGACTGCGGTTGTGATCGAGGATAAGGAGAGGTCATGTGACTCGCTCCTCATGTGCATCGTCACTGTATTGAGCCACGGCCTGCGGAGTGGCGGCGGAGTCGGAGATGTTCTTAGAAAACCATCTAAAGAGGTTTTACTCAGTTTTTAGCAACCAAACTGAGATACACTGCATTACATAATGAAATCCTGGTTCCCTCAATCATCAACTTTTATTCTTTTTTTTAATTAAAGGATTTGTTAAACAAGCCTTTGAATACTGTTTTTCTAAATCTATATATCTATATCTTCTCATATAATCTTTCACTCTCTCCTCTACAGGAGCCTCTGTTTGCAGCCCGTGTCATATATGACCTTCTGTTTTTCTTCATGGTCATCATCATCGTTCTCAACCTCATCTTTGGAGTCATCATTGATACCTTTGCTGACCTGAGAAGTGAAAAACAGAAGAAAGAGGAAGTGTTAAAAACGACCTGCTTTATTTGTGGTAAGGGACCAAGAACTGTGTTTGTTTAGAAGATGGCAGATTGACTTGAGCAGTTAGCTTTACACATGTCATGGACTGTACACACATGAAACTCATGGGCTCATCAAACAGTTAATGAACATTTATAAATCTTCATGTCATTCCAAATCTGTATTTGAACGTCTTTTCCGTGGAACACAAATAAGATATTTTGAAAAACGTCTCTGTGGTTTTCCATACAGTACAATTTTATTAATTACAAACGTTAAACTATCTTTTATTGCATTAATGCTGGTTGAGAATAACATGGGGGTAAGTAAATTAAAATATATTTTAAATTATTTCTTTAACTACATATTGAACTCATAACAAAACTGTCACGTGTGCGTTTTCTGATATGCTCTGATGTTCGAATGCATGTGGAAATGACATGCTGTCTGTCAAGTGATTATTTTCAGAATGTTTTCTACCCAGTCATGCATCGTAAAACAACTTTATGACCGTCACAAGATACATAACCTCCATTTCAAGTTTGTGTACAAACAATCTCCCTGTGCTTTTACTTCCTCTTCCAGATTTTTAAAGTGCCACAACCTTAACAAAGAAATGTTAACCTCTTAGGTCTACTTATTAGTGTCATGAGAGCTTGCTTGCACTAGATTAAGAGTCAAAACAAACTACAAACCTTATTTAGATCCTAAATCAATCCTACGACAGATACACAGCTTGTCACATTGAGAGTTATCATAATCTTGGTCCCCGAAACTCACTTCATCAACAAATAACCGCCACAAAAATTGAGGATTTGGTAACACTAAGTGTTTTTTTTTTATCTCCACAGGTTTGGAGAGGGACAAGTTTGACAACAAAACCGTGACCTTTGAGGAGCATATAAAGGTGGAGCACAACATGTGGCATTACCTTTTCTTCATAGTGCTGGTGAAAGTCAAAGACTCCACTGAGTTTACGGGACCCGAGAGCTATGTGGCCGAAATGATCCGGGTAAGGGATCTGATTTTGCAGTGAACCCTGACTAAGAGCGACAGTTGGTTTTGATTTTCTTGGCTGATATCTCCCATTGATCTTCGTCTGTGCATCTGATCTCAAGCAACACATCTCAATGTTACCTAGACTAGGACAAAAAGAAATTGCATGCCTTCTATGACCAGTATGCATAAACCTGTGTAAGCCTGTGAAAGGTGTCCGGTGATTGTCAGGTGACAGCAATTTTCTTGTGAGAAGTTGAGGTCACCATAAGGTAACTTAAGCCCTAGGGCCAAAGTCACATGATGAGGAAGTAAGCCAATGACATGCAGCTGTTTTGGATCATTGATTGTGTTTGTTTACTGCGTTTGTTTAAGCGTAAGAGAAGATAAAGCTTGAAGAATTTCAACAGGGAGTCATCTACTTTACACATAGAAAGGGAACCAGATATACAATCACAAGGTTTCCCCCCCCTGTCTGTGTGCATGGGAGGGAGAGATAAAACATTGAAATCAGATTTCCTCAGAAGTAAGGCTTTTTCGAGTAATACATAACTGTGCCAAATTCTGGTATGCAAAAAGGAAGGAAGGAAGGAAGGAAGGAAGGAAGGAAAATCAAACATTTAGATAACTTTCACAATTTTTGGAACCAATCGAAATAAACCGGCTGAACCCCTAGGTTTTTTTTGTCTGCTTTGAATAATTTGTCCCACTTTAGGCTTTACCTTTGGGAAAGCAGAGTACTTTGACCAAATTTGTAACCATAAATCTCTCGAATGACCCAAAATTTCTGCTTTTACTGGAATGACAACTTTGTGACCTCGACTCCCCGAAGGTCAGCAAAGCTTCTGTTTCCCTTCAGATCCTTCAAGTGTTAAGACTGTGATGGGTCTGAAAATCTGTTGGAATGTGTTAATCCGTCTGAAAAGTCTAAAAAACACGAACACACATTTTGCTTCAGACGGATGACCCAAGAACAGGAGTTTCCGTGGTGTTTGTGTGTTCGCCTTTGCACGCATGCTCTTCTTTGAAAACAAAACTCATCCCTTTTGCCATTGCAATCAGGGCTTTTTCGCAGAAGAAAAACAACTACAACCAATTGGTGCAAGAATACCAGCCTGTAGCAGGCAGTTCAACTGAGGTCATTGAGAAACAAAGATGCCTTTTAAAAACGCACTTCATGCTCTTAATATAAACACCCTTTATTGTTTTTTATAGGCTGTCAGTTCTTCAGAAGTTTTTTGCAATGTGACTCTTAAATAATTTTAAGGAAAGAGTAGTGCTCCGGAAAGCCCCTTTCTGCACCAGTAGTTGCCGTCCTGACGCAGATGGTGCAGCGGTGGGTTTCTGACACAGTTTCTGATCCGGCTGATTTGTGGCCCGGTTCCTGACCTCAAGCGGTGTGCTTCAAGAGGCGCCACGTGGTCTTGCGAGAAATCACATGACTAAGGATTAGCTGCTCATAAGGTCTCCCAAAAAATAAAGGGGTGACCTGTTAACAATGGGTAGAACGATTTGTGATGCATCAGTAATCCAGCATCAGTAATTGGCCTGTGGAAAAGTGGTGAAGAAAACAAGATGTTCATATCTGTCACAGCCATGTCAACTGTTTTTTATTGTATATTTGTATGCACATCCAACAGACTAACATCTTGAAGTTGCGCCATGTCTGTATTTTATGAGGAATATATAGTTTTGCATTTGATTTATTAGACAGTGGATGTAACAATGGACCCATGTCTTTGTTGCATATATCCTGCACATGAGCAACATTGGGGGGGTTACAGTTATGGTTATCTAAATGTAACCACCAAAGATTCCCTTTAGCTTCTTCCCGGTGCATATCATTTATAGCTTGGCGATGACGACAGCCGAAACTTCGTCTGTGATAAAGCGCTAGAAGCCTCAAGGTCTTATTTAGAACTTGACGCTGTTGTTGCTTTTCAGACCACAAAGCATCCTGTCTTAAACGTGTGCGTGTGGGCTTTTGTGGTATTAGTAATGACAATCGCACTTCCCTTGTTTCCATTTAAGCTGCAGATATAGTTGAAATTGATGTGGCTGTGGAACTCGCACATTTACTGGCAGTGTTGTCAAGTGTAAACAAAGCCTAGGAAATAGAGGTTTCAGGGGGGCGCAAACGTGCACAAATAGACAGGCCGCAATAAAAAGCACAAAACAAAACAACACCAGAGGAAGGAGGATGAGCTTAAGTCAAAAGATGCTTTTTCCATTGCAGCCCCCTTGTAAAGCGGATGAGAGATGTTGTTAATTTCAACATTTCTGTTTTAAAGGGAATTTTTTATTTAAAGAAATAGTAATGGTTCTCTTTTCTGTAGAAGTTGGACCAGAGGAAGTGAGTTTTTTAATGTGGGCTGTAATGTAGATGAGTCACTGATCGGCTCCATATATGTCCTACATCAGAACATGAAAACATATAATGTATTACCTTAAGACTATTACATATGTATGCATGTATGTATGTATGTATGTATGTATGTATGTATGTATGTACTTGTATTTATGTACATACATGTACAATTAATTTAAATAATTATTGATATTTAAAAACAGCATAAAAACCTCCTCTTTTCTGACATCCTCACTCTTTCTATAAAAAACGTAACTTTTACAGATTGCTTCTTTTTTTAACCTCTCTTGTAAGTTGCTTTGCATAAAACTGTCAGCTAAATGACTAAGTGTAAATATTGAAAAATATATAGTCATGTGTGACAATACCAAAAAATTAGTTCTCTGCTAAATTAATTCCCGGTGCCAAAGATAGTTATTTTAATTATTGTATAGTTTTATAACAACATTCTCAAGCAACTGTTATGCACAACTTGTTTTGACTGGTTTTATAGGGCATCGGTAATGCCACTGTAGTGTGGGAGAAGCTATGAAACACTTGAATTATGTGGGTGAATCGATAGACTTCAAAAGTAGTCCAACCCCGTGTGGCAAAGTGTGAGATTCAAAACAGGGCCGATGAGAGTGATTAAAGTGTTTCTATACTATGACGATGACGAAACCGCCCGACAGCTGGGCTGCTTGCGCAGACACCGCTGTTTGTGGGCGGAGGTAAACACAAACCTCAACATCTGTGGCAGCAGGAAGTGAACACACACACACAAACACTCCTCTCTCATTCTCAGAATGACTGAGAGCATTACCTGTGATTTTCCCCTGCGTCTGCTCGTCTCAAGTGTGTGCGAATGTTGCTCCTCCATCTGAGATTTGACAGAAACGGGGAACTTCTGTGCAGCTGAGGTGTGATTGACCTCTCTGTCACGACAATGCACACACACACACGCACATGCATGTGGGTAGATGAAAAAAGAACTTGCAAAATAGAGATGTGCATACACTTTTTTAGATTTATGTATAACGTCTATGTGAAAGTGTTTATTGTTGGATGCTGTGTATGGTCAAAATTCCTTTTAGGAGATTTTTGATAGAAAAATGTCTGTTAAATGACACATAGAATGCATCTGTAATACAATTTTTAGATGTTGTAAATACTTTTACTATAGGCCAGATTAAGTTGAAGATATAGGCCAGATCTAGTTTTTCAACAAAACAACATTATAATTAAACAAGTGCATACATTGAGTGTCCAGGCGTTTTTGCACCTTATCTTGATTCGAGACGCACTGATTCTTATGGCACAGTTTTGTGAGAAATATCATGTAATCAAATCTCATGTTTTGAACAGAGATACAGATCTACACACAAACGTTACAGATTACAGCCATAAATAATACATAAATCATTTGTCTTCCTCATGTCGTGTGATAAAAATACAATACACTTGTCAGAGTGTTTATAAATACTCTAGCCTTTAGGCCAAATGTGTGTATGTGTGTAAATAGGTCCGGTTTGGGGACGTTGGAAAGTTATAGGGCAAAAGAATGTTGTGCAGTTTCTTTTGGCCGCTCGCTATTTTCTTAACAGCATTCTTAGCAGCGACTATCACTTTTTCCTTCCTGCCCTTAAAATTTCTATCCTTATTAGGAGCTGCGTCTGACAACTTCCATCAGCCAGAAGTCTGACATTCCACAATCCTGTGTGGCGCTCGTATACTTCGACTTTTGTCTTTGATCGGTGACTGTTTTATAGACCATCCAGGGATATTGAGGCAAGAAGGAAATGGCTTTTTTACTTGAGTCTATTTAAAGAAATTTAAAAAATTGTGTTTTATATTTTTGAAATGTAGTTTCTGATGATGCTGGGTTATTACTAGGGCGTTAATGTATAGATGCTAAGGGGTACTGAATGGTGGTTTACATTTTTTCTTTACAGTTGCGAAGGTTTAGGAGGTTGTTACTGGCATTCATGATGGCATAGTTTCGTTTCTGGATATGCTTCAGACCCCTTTAGTTGTTTTATCATTAGTGATCTCTTGATTTTTCAAGAAAATTCAAATATTAGCACTTAAAAACTTTATTACGTCACAGATACAGAGAAAAGGTACAATGAAATTCAAATAAAACATGTCGTCTTTTACTGTAAAGTCGGATTTTTCACTTATCTTTATTCTGCAATAGGTCATCAACCTCTGAAAATATAATTCCTGAAAATCTTAAAGATGTGATCAGACAGTGTTTGATTAAATCAGTATCGGTAATGTAAAGTGTCCTGTTAGGAAATTCCTTCAGTTAATTATCATAGGCCAGTCAGAAACACGCTGCTGAATGTTTTCAAGCTCGATCCAAATCCTCATGTGACTTTGATATTGCTGTAATCATGTTACACGTTGGCAATTTCATATGATGTAAACACATACTAGTTGAGAGAAGGACAGGGAAGAAACAAAACACAGAAGAGGACTTAATATTTTAATTTAAACACTATTATAAAAATGGCCAATTTTAAAACACCAGGGATCGAAAAATCCATTTTATTTTTCAAGAAAGTTTGGCAAAAGAAACTTTGGTACCTCATCAAACAGTGGTTAACAGAAAGAAAGGAAGTTTTGTTGAAAAATTTATATTAAATTTTGGTTTAGTATCTTCTCTGTAGAAATGATAACTAAGTTTAAGGAGTTAAACGGTCTATCATTCCAAAAGTGTATGAAATTTCTTTAGAAAATACTTTGCAAAATTTTATAAACAAAAACTGTTGATCCCCAATGACTTGCATTAGTTTTGTGTCCATACAATACAGGTCGATGGGGACCGACGTTTTTTTTTGTTACCAACATTCTTCAAAATAGCTTCTTTTGTGTTTTACAGGAAAAACTAAGTCTTAACTTAAATAACCCCATTTTCATGACCTTCTTTCAAAGTAATACACATGTACTTTTCCTAAAATGTTACGCATTCGTAATATTCATAAGTGTAAAAATGGGCACTGAAATCTTATATTTCAACAGGAGCACAACTTAGACTGGTTTCCACGGATGCGAGCCATGTCTCTGGTGAGCAGTGATGCTGAGGGCGAGCAGAATGAGATCAGAAGCCTTCAAGACAAACTTGAGTCCACCATGAAGCTTGTGTCCAACCTGTCAGGCCAACTCACTGAGCTAAAAGAGCAGGCAAGTGAAATCATCTTCAGGCTGATCTCAGCACATCTGAATTCGACCATTTCTACATGCCCTGGTAAGGTTGAAGCGCAGTCTTGACCTATTAAGCCGGATGACAGACATGGGGTGTGAGTGAAACCAGTCTTCGGGAGCCGGCCTTCATGAGTTCACAACTTCTAGAAGGTTCAATTAGACCAAAGGGCAATGACTCATTTCATTTTCTCTTTGTATTTCTGCCTTTTAGCTCGTGGTATTTAAATGATCTTTCACCTGCGTCATGAGCTCAAGTGTTGTTTCACTTTTATTCAGCGCGCATTGTCGTCCAGACAAGGTTCTGTGAACTCGGGCTGGTTTGTTTCCACGAATAAACAGGCAAATGTGTGCGATAAAGTGGGTCTTGTTTTTTGATTTGGTGGAAAGATCGTCGTGCAAATGTTGATTTCTTGTAAACAGTGTCAATTAAAACCAGCTTGAGGTGTGTGGACTTAAAATGGGAAGTGTCTAGAAGGAAGTTGATCCTTTTTTGTACTCGAGACAAGGGAAGAGGTCACAGTCTGGCTAAAAAAAATAAAAAGCATAGTGAAAACCAAGTAACTTTCACTGTTTGATATGAGCGGTGTAACGTTCACTTATGCCGATATGGCTTTTATCTTTTCTGTTGTGTAAATGTGAAGAAAATTACCAAAATTAGTTTCCTTTAAATTACCTCTGATATATTTTGATATTTTCCATTGATAAAACGTTTTAGTGCATATGTTTGATATATCTATCTCATTTTCTTATGTGATAGTTAACCCAAGAAAATAGCCATTATTTTCTTGCCCTCTTGTCATTTCAAACCCATTTGAATGTTTTTATTCCCTAAACAAAATAGAAGATAATTGAAAGAATCTTTGTTAACTGAGAAGTAAGAGTACTTATTCACTTCCATTAGTTTTTTATGCATACAATAGAGTGCCAGTGCTGTTTGGTTACCAACATTCTTCAAAATTTCTTCTTTTTGAAGAAAGTCTTATGGTTCGGTTGTCAAAATGGAGAGTAAATAATGACTTTGTGTTGCTGTCATTAGGTTTGGAGTTGAAATGTGTAATACAACTAATTTTATTTTCATCACAGCAGCTCTGCTGTCACTGGATTTATTAATTCACTCTATCATATTAATACACGCATACTAATACCCATCACTAATATATATACTATTTTTTACGTATATATAGCAACTAGCTTATTTTTAGTTGTCACAGCTTAAAGGATTTCACCTCCTTGTGGATCCATGTGACTTCCTTTCCAGTTTTCCATCATGTGACCTGCCTGGGGCTCCTATGATGAAGGGATGTAAGTGTGTTTTTATGCTAAAAAAGGATCTGGTCCTAGATCTAGGGAACAACCCATGATAGATCTCATGTATTTCATCTCGAGACAATTGAATCATTCACTCGTATAACAAATCTGTTGGTGGCAAAGCTCCTTGTATGGAGGCGCGTGTAGCAGGAAATGAAGCGTGCAGTGTCACATCTGTTTAAAAATGGTGTCGTTGAGTCGAATTAGAGACTTCCTGTGGACACAGACTTTAATATATACGCCAGAAAGCGAGCTGTTGTGACTCTAGCTCACTTTTGCAGTTGACTCAGAGTAGGGGATTTCTGTACAGATGGACTGAATTTCGTTGGAAGTGTGTATGTTAGTGTGTATGATGTGTTTTTGTGGCTCTGTTGCACAACTCTGCATGACACGGCTCTAGTTGCTCCATTTCTGTTTTCCAAGAAGCTTTTTCATAAAGCACCTAAAACACACAAGACACTTGTGAGGTCATAACCAAGGCAACATCACGGGATACTTGAGACGTGGTATTGCATCACTGAGTCTGATATGTAGGTGACACAAACTAGGTGAAGCTTAATATTTCTTTTTAATTGTATAGAATTTAAAGAGCACTTTAAACCTGGATCCTTAAAACCCCAACCAAGGTTTAAGGAAGCATCCTTGATTTTAAATTAAGATATTTAACTTATATTTAGATTTGCATGTACATCTTTGTTTTATGAAAAGTTACACCCCACAATATTGCCCAAGACGTGGGGCATGGGAGAGAGTCATGCAGCTGTATCTTCTGAAAGATGATCATGTATCCTCATTTAAAACATGATATCATTTTTAATAAAATTTTAGTGTACTCAGCTTTTTTATTGAGTTGTATTTAATGTATTTGATTTTTAGACAAACTGTATATTTATTATCACATGAACCCCTATAACACTAATTGTGTTTTCTGACAGATGACCGAGCAAAGAAAACAGAAACAGAGGATCGGGCTTTTGGGACACCCTCAACACATGAACGTTAACCCCCAGCAGCCCGCCTGAGTCCATCACATAGGCCAAGTGTCCTACTGCTGTCACATCAGCCTTTATATGTGAATGTGCGAGTGTAAAGACACATCATCACATTACAGATATAAACTTCTACCCACCTGATCCATTTGAGTGCCAAATGTTAAAGAGGTAATTTCCATTTGACTTTCACAGGGTAAAGCAGAGCTACAATAGAAAAACAACATGGTGCTGCTTGGACCCATTGACCTATAACAGTATAGCAGTCAGTATTTAATGTCTTATTTTTGTATTTTGTGCAATATATGATAATATGCAAATACACTGATCTGTAAATGTATGTCTTAAAGAAAGGTGTGGAAATATCTCCTATTGTTTTCTTTTGCTTTAATTATTATGAAGCTCTTTAGAGGCCAAGTAGGCTACATGTTGGAGTTAAACATGTGAAATACAGTATGTATAAATAATATTGGAAAAAATACTTTCCTATTTATTAAATTTTATTTATATTATAATAA
Organism: Triplophysa yarkandensis; assembly: GCA_033220385.1. Lineage (NCBI taxonomy): Eukaryota > Metazoa > Chordata > Actinopteri > Cypriniformes > Nemacheilidae > Triplophysa > Triplophysa yarkandensis. The sequence continues at coordinate 13,926,892 of CM065662.1, read as the reverse complement.
AAATGTATAGTTGCTGCTGTAGGAGTTCATGAATGAAATCAGGTTCTGTTTGTCATAGAGCTTTATTATAGGGTTTTGATTTTGCTGGATTTATCACCATAGAAGTAATATATTCAGTATAATGACTAAATATATGTCAAACACCTTTTAGGAAGGCTAAAGAATTTGTATTAAAATCTAATGTCAGTTCTGCGCTATTGAATAATTGTATCATCATAGAGTCATCTTAAATGTGCCTGTCCGTGTTTTCCATCAAAAGGTGAAGCACAGTATGAATTCTCAATGGCAAAAGCAATCGGATTTTCTAGATTTCTGTAACTTTTCTAGCTTTAAGCTAAAAATTAAGGTAACTTTCTTGATATATTTTTTTTCTTTATTTTTATTTTCTTTATCTTGTAATACATTAACTGTATATATGTCTGCTAGGCTTTTATATAGAGATGCATATGCATATCATCGTAATAATTAAAACCACTGTTACTGAAGAATAACTGATTGAATAAATTAAATATATATTCAATGACATTGTAAATTAATTTAGTGATATAAATAAAATATGTATTTCTTGTTGAAAGGTTTAGACATGTTTTAAGTCTAATGAGAATTTCAAATGCAGAAAATGTAAAGATGTGCGAGTTGTGCTTTGTCACAGCAGGAAACTATTCACAAAAGGTTACAGAAACATTTAAAGCCACTTATTAGTTAATTCTTTTTTATTTTCAGCACCTTTCATTAATATGGTTTGTTTTTCTACAGAACTGCGGTGCAGACAGTGATGCTTAAGTTGGCATTACTGTTTACAACTTTTCATGACATGACAATGTTTTTTTGCTCATACAAAGGAAGTCGAGGTTATGAAGAATATAAGCTTTATAAAAGCAGACGGCCCATGCTTTTGGGAGGAAATGCACTTTCCATGACCTCTAATGCTTATCTGCAAAAGTGTTTAAAAACAGTTTTTCACGCTTAAACTCGCGTTTTGTTGTGAGTTGCAAAATATCAACTTTGTGCACCGCAACATAGGTCACTGGAGTGCCCCAAACTGATTCCAGGGTAAAACACTTGGGTATAACCTTGCTGTTATGTGCAAAAGTGAGATAAGTGTCAAACACTATTAAACACAGAATTATTGACGCTTAGCTTTGCACAAAATCTCTCTGAAATTTCCCCTTATGTGAAGTGCAGCATCAGACTGAAACCTTCCACGAGTTGAATGACATTTGTGAAATAAAATAAACCAGTGCACAGGAAAATATGACAGGAGCATCAACTTCTTAAGAAAGCAGGAAACTCTTGATGCGTTAACATATCGTGTGGGATCTTGAAAGGCAATATTTTGTTTTTATTTAGGTCAGAATTGTTGTGGGAGCAGTTGTAATGTTCTTAGGGATATTTCGACAGTGAGTCTTGTTGCAAATGTCACATGATGATGTTCAGACAGAGTGAATGATCTGTTAGTCATATTTGATTGTGATGGGAGTGTCTAGTTCCTAAATACATTCTAAAGCATCATTTCTAATGTATATGCACATATAAAGTACGCTGTAAAGAAAGGCCACACTGATGTGTTGCCATAGTTCATCCTGGGGTGTTTCCTTGAGCAGTAATAAAAACCTTGACTTTAAGGGTTGTTTTGTGGTCAAAAGGGACTTTCCTAGAAAGGAAAAAACTTAACAGAACACGTGATACAGCGTGAAACTTCATTGGCATCTGGACAGAAGGCTGTTTAAAAGTAATCCAGCAAATAGTCCAAAACACTTATCACATGATCCAGTCCTTGAGTCTGTTGTTATGCAATACAAGTCCAATCCAACTGTGAAATTGGTTGTTTAAAAATTAAACCATATCATGTCTAGATTATGAAATTATCCCTTATTTCTCCTAGAACACAATTAGTAAATAGTTGCATATTTAGTCACTTCATGTCAAATGGAGTGCATCATCGTTTTCAGTGCATTGGGTGTGCAATTTTGTCACACTTACAGTGATGATTTATACAAAACTTGGCAACACCTTTCATTGCAGGACATTATTGGTGTGCTTATTACAGCATGTTGTGATTTACAACAAAAGAAAAGTCAACAGTGTGTAACATTACAAGCAGTCCCAGGTTATAATGACTACATATCAGGCATATGTTGTTCCTATGTATTTATTTAATTTTACACTAATATGAATAGCAAGTGTAACATGATTTCTGTGTTACTAAAAAATGATTTTATTTGATTAAATTGATAAATACAATTCCCATATAACCTGCATGCTGCAAAACTCCCCATTATAATGTATATAATATATAACAAATATTATTTTATGTGTTAAGAGGAATTATTTAAACTATAAATCATACACATGGTGCATTAAGTTTAAACCCCGTTATTTACAATAAAAGCACTTAGTTGTCCATTGCGTTATTCCTTCTCAGGACTAAAATAAATGAAGTGACGTCAGCACCGGGGATTCAGCCATGAGGAGTTCAACGTGACCGCCGCCGAGTACAACCGGCAACAACAAACTGATGTGCGGCACATGGGCAGCCAGCGGACCCGGAGCGCTCATGTGTTACTATTGAGCAAACACTCTCATGTGCCAACATCATGCCAGGGGAATGTCATTGATAAACACTTGAGCTGTTTTCATGGAGCCACAGGTGTTCTGGATATCACTTTAATTTCTGCTTTAGGCCCATGTCATCACATCTCTTTATTTTAATAAAACATGCATTGATCTTATATTTTATGATTAATTAAACTATTTAGGTAATGTACAGATTTATTCACATTCATGCATTTATTATAGGCTTTTATCCATATATACTTAGATGTATAGAATGCCATGAGTTGTACATTAAATAAAGTGAAATTATATAGTGTTGAGCAAACAAATAGATTGCATTACATTTACATTTACATTTAGTCATTGAGCTGACACTTTTAGCAAAAACAACTTACAAACAGAACAAGAGGTAACAAATCAACCCTTAAGTGAAATAATGCCAGAAAATCACAACATCTGAATTTAGACATATTGAGATGTTGTTTTATCAGAGGTTATGGATCATTTATACTAATTATTCTTCACATTGTTATTCTGTCGTAATATTACTTGATTTCTATATGTGTTATAAACAATGTATGCACGATTCTCGATATTCTACATCCAAAACTGTAATCAAGTCCATTCAGGAGAGAGAGAGAAGAGAGAGAGAGAGAGAGAGAGAGAGAGAGAGAGAGAGAGAGAGAGAAGAGAGAGAGAGAGAGAGAGAGAGAGAGAGGGGGATTGAGAGAGAGAGAATAAGATTGAGAGAGAGACAGAGAGATTTAGAGAGAGAGAGAGAGAGAGAGATTGAGAGAGAGAGAGAGAGAGAGAGAGAGAGAGAGAGAGAGAGAGAGAGAGAGAGATTTAGAGAGAGAGAGGGAGAGCGTGGGGGGGATTGAGAAAGAGAGAGAGAGAGAGATTTAGAGAGAGAGAGAGGGAGAGCGTGGGGG
>CM065662.1:13874704-13922904 GCA_033220385.1 Triplophysa yarkandensis | reverse complement strand
TGGACGGTCCGTGAAGAAAAGGAACCAAGGAAGTTTTGAAAATTTAAGAAGCTTAAGGGTTTGGAGCAATGCTGGTGTCTCCCAGCCCGCTGCTGGTGAGCTACGTTCCTATGGGATTTCAGTCGAAAAACAAACACAGTCAGCTCATCAGGGTTACCATTCAATAGCCACTGTTCTTTTGCTACTCACTAACCCCAACTGCTTGACAAGTTCACGGCAGCGTGCCTTTAACTGGTTCGACTGCTTGGGAATGGAATGTGAAAGTTCAAAGCCCCGCTCGTTGGCAAAAAAGCCATCAACTGAGGCTTGTGGATAGGAATAGACTCCCAATACGCATCAGAATTAATGCAACGGACGACAAGATGGGCATTCCAACCCACTGAATAACACGTTTCACCTGGGGGGTATAGCTCAGTGATAGAGCATTTGACTGCAGATCAAGAGGTCCCCGGTTCAAATCCGGGTGCCCCTCTGTGGAAAGTGGATTGATGGAATTTGCTTAGACTTTTGTAATCAACTGCAGCCATGTTGTCTGTGTTGGGATACTTAACTGGTTTCATTTCAAAGCTTAATGACTTCCTCAACTTTGATAAATGGATTGAAACGGACCCTCAGAAATGCTAGAGGGCAAGTCGATCATCAAACCAGCTTTTTGATGAACACAGATCTTGGATTCAGCATTTAGAGGCGGCTGGTACTTTTTTCTCATTTATACGAAAGCATTGAACACCACGTCACGGCTAGAAACCTCCAAAACTGGTGACAGGTTACAACAAGAGCAGCTTTCCAACAGGCACCAAACGACGAGGATGGAATTCGAATCCACGCGTGCAGAGCACAATGGATTAGCAGTCCATCGCCTTAACCACTCGGCCACCTCGTCGAGATTTGTGCAAAATGGTCAAGACCCAACGTGTCCCTTAAAATGTCTGATGTGGCCATTAAAGTTTCTTCAATGCTACCTTTCCAGATAGAACAATTCAAAGTACATGGCTCGTCCGGGATTTGAACCCTGGACCTCTCGCACCCTAAGAGAGAATCATAACCCAAGAGCAACGAGCCAATAACTCTTATGTTCATTTCAGACAAGGGCCTACGGTCATTCAACAGACGTCAACTTTGCTTTCGTGGAATGGTTGGATCATGCAGGGACCAACCCACAACCGACTCTTGTAAAAGTTTTCAAATCCCTGCATATGCCTACAACAACAAGCCAGACATGCCAGTGCACTTTGCATTCTAAAGAAACTGCTCTCGAACACAACAAAGTAAGGGTACTCTTTGTACGCATAGTTTGATTTCTTCAAGATATCTTTGAATTCTGAACGGTTTACTTCGTACACAGTTGGTTTAAAGACAGCTGTTTTTGAATTTTAAAGCATTCTGAACACAACTATTCCTTTTGTTTGCCTTACATGCACACAGCCATCTGATCTTGGAGCTTAAGCATGCGTTGTAATGTTTTCAGAAGCATGCAGATGCAAACTTTATTTGCGACCACCATGTCTTTGTGATGATATGAGTTAACAATTCTAGAAAAAACCATGACCAAATTTGACACTGAAGGTTATATTTAGGAGTATGAATGGACGGTCCGTGAAGAAAAGGAACCAAGGAAGTTTTGAAAATTTAAGAAGCTTAAGGGTTTGGAGCAATGCTGGTGTGTCCCAGCCCGCTGCTGGTGAGCTACGTTCCTGTGGGCTCAGCGGTAGAGCATTTGACTGCAGATCAAGAGGTCCCCGGTTCAAATCCGGGTGCCCCCTCTGTGGAAAGTGGATTGATGGAATTTGCTTAGACTTTTGTAACCAACTGCAGCCATGTTGTCTGTGTTGGGATACTAAACTGGTTTCATTTCAAAGCTTAATGACTTCCTCACCTGTGATAAATGGATTGAAACGGACCCTCAGAAATGCTAGAGGGCAAGTCGATCATCAAAACAGCTTTTTGATGAACACAGATCTTGGATTCAGCATTTAGAGGCGGCTGGTACTTTTTTCTCATTTATACGAAAGCATTTAACACCACGTCACGGCTAGAAACCTCCAAAACTGGTGACAGGTTACAACAAGAGCAGCTTTCCAACAGGCACCAAACGACGAGGATGGGATTCGAATCCACGCGTGCAGAGCACAATGGATTAGCAGTCCATCGCCTTAACCACTCGGCCACCTCGTCGAGCTTGCAGCATGGAATGGTTGGATCATGCAGGGACCAAACCACAACCGACTCTTGTAAAAGTTTTCAAATCCCTGCATATGCCTACAACAACAAGCCAGACATGCCAGTGCACTTTGCATTCTAAAGAAACTGCTCTCGAACACAACAAAGTAAGGGTACTCTTTGTACGCATAGTTTGATTTCTTCAAGATATCTTTGAATTCTGAACGGTTTACCTCGTACACAGTTGGTTTAAAGACAGCTTTTTTGAATTTTAAAGCATTCTGAACACAACTATTCCTTTTGTTTGCCTTACATGCACACAGCCATCTGATCTTGGAGCTTGAGCATGCGTTGTAATGTTTTCAGAAGCATGCAGATGCAAACTTTATTTGCGACCACCTTGTCTTTGTGATGATATGAGTTAACAATTCTAGAAAAAACCATGACCAAATTTGACACTGAAGGTTATATTAAACTGATAGGCGGATAGCTACTTTCAAAGTGGAATGTTCACACTGTCCAGTACAGGCTTTTTTATTCCTTATGAATGGACGGTCCGTGAAGAAAAGGAACCAAGGAAGTTTTGAAAATTTAAGAAGCTTAAGGGTTTGGAGCAATGCTGGTGTCTCCCAGCCTGCTGCTGGTGAGCTACGTTCCTGTGGGATTTCAGTCGAAAAACAAACACAGTCAGCTCATCAGGGTTACCATTCAATATCCACTGTTCTTTTGCTACTCACTAACCCAAACTGCTTGACAAGTTCAGGGCAGCATGCCTTTAACTGGTTCGACTGCTGGGGAATGGAATGTGAAAGTTCAAAGCCCCTCTCGTTGGCAAAAAAGCCATCAACTGAGTCTTGTGGATAGGAATAGACTCCCAATACGCATCAGAATTAATGCAACGGACGACAAGATGGACATTCCAACCCACTGAATAGCACGTTTCACATGGGGGTATAGCTCAGTGGTAGAGCATTTGACTGCAGATCAAGAAGTCCCCGGTTCAAATCCGGGTGCCCCCTCTGTGGAAAGTGGATTGATGGAATTTGCTTAGACTTTTGTAATCAACTGCAGCCATGTTGTCTGTGTTGGGATACTAAACTGGTTTCATTTCAAAGCTTAATGACTTCCTTACCTGTGATAAATGGATTGAAACGGACCCTCAGAAATGCTAGAGGGCAAGTCGATCATCAAAACAGCTTTTTGATGAACACAGATCTTGGATTCAGCATTTAGAGGTGGCTGGTACTTTTTTCTCATTTATACGAAAGCATTTAACACCACGTCACGGCTAGAAACCTCCAAAACTGGTGACAGGTTACAACAAGACCAGCTTTCCATCAGGCACCAATAGACTCCCAATACGCATCAGAATTAATGAAACGGACCAAACGACAAGGATGGGATTCGAACCCACGCGTGCAGAGCACAATGGATTAGCAGTCCATCGCCTTAACCACTCGGCCACCTCGTCGAGCTGTGTAGCAAAATAGTCAAGACCCAACGTGCCCCTTAAAATGTCTGATGTTGGCCATTAAAGTATCTTCAATGCTACTTTCCAGACAGAACAATTCAAAGTACAGGGCTCGTCCAGGATTTGAACCCGGGACCTCTCGCACCCTAAGAGAGAATCATACCCCTAGACCAACGAGCCAATAACTCTAGGTTCATTTCAGACAAGGGCCTACGGGCATTCAACAGACGTCAACTTTGCTGCGTGGAATGGTTGGATCATGCAGGGACCAACCCACAACCGACTCTTGTAAAAGTTTTCAAATCCCTGCATATGCCTACAACAACAAGCCAGACATAGCAGTGCACTTTGCATTCTAAAGAAACTGCTCTCGAACACAACAAAGTAAGGGTACTCTTTGTACGCATAGTTTGATTTCTTCAAGATATCTTTGAATTCTGAACGGTTTACCTCGTACACAGTTGGTTTAAAGACAGCTTTTTTGAATTTTAAAGCATTCTGAACACAACTATTCCTTTTGTTTGCCTTACATGCACACAGCCATCTGATCTTGGAGCTTGAGCATGCGTTGTAATGTTTTCAGAAGCATGCAGATGCAAACTTTATTTGTGATCACCTTGTCTTTGTGATGATATGAGTTAACAATTCTAGAAAAAACCATGACCAAATTTGACACTGAAGGTTATATTAAACTGGTAGGCGGATAGCTACTTTCACAGTGGAATGTTCACACTGTCCAGTACAGGCTTTTTTATTTCTTATGAATGGACGGTATGTGAAGAAAAGGAACCAAGGAAGTTTTGAAAATTTAAGAAGCTTAAGGGTTTGGAGCAATGCTGGTGTCTCCCAGCCCGCTGCTGGTGAGCTACGTTCCTGTGGGTTTTCAGTTGAAAAACAAACACAGTCAGCTCATCAGGGTTACCATTCAATATCCACTGTTCTTTTGCTACTCACTAACCCCAACTGCTTGACAAGTTCACGGCAGCATGCCTTTAACTGGTTCGACTGCTGGGGAATGGAATGTGAAAGTTCAAAGCCCCTCTCGTTGGCAAAAAAGCCATCAACTGAGTCTTGTGGATAGGAATAGACTCCCAATACGCATCAGAATTAATGCAACGGACAACAAGATAGGCTTTCCAACCCACTGAATAGCACGTTTCACATGGGGGTATAGCTCAGTGGTAGAGCATTTGACTGCAGATCAAGAGGTCCCCGGTTCAAATCCGGTTGCCCCCTCTGTGGAAAGTGGATTGATGGAATTTGCTCAGACTTTTGTAATCAACTTCAGCCATGTTTTCTGTGTTGGGATACTAAACTGGTTTCATTTCAAAGCTTAATGACTTCCTAACCTGTGATAAATGGATTGAAACGGACCCTCAGAAATGCTAGAGGGCAAGTCGATCATCAAAACAGCATTTTGATGAATACAGATCCTGGATTCAGCAATGACCAAATTTGACACTGAAGGTTATATTAAACTTTTAGGCGGATAGCTACTTTCACAGTGGAATGTTCACACTGTCCAGTACAGGCTTTTTTATTCCTTATGAATGGACGGTCCGTGAAGAAAAGGAACCAAGGAAGTTTTGAAAATTAAAGAAGCTCAAGAGTTTGGAGCAATGCTGGTGTCTCCCAGCCCGCTGCTGGTGAGCTACGTTCCTGAGGGATTTCAGTCAAAAAACAAACACAGTCAGCTCATCAGGATTACCATTCAACATCCACTGTTCTTTTGCTATTCACTAACCCCAACTGCCTGACAAGTTCACGGCAGCATGCCTTTAACTGGTTCGACTGCTGGGGAATGGAATGTGAAAGTTCAAAGCCCCTCTCGTTGGCAAAAAAGCCATCAACTGAGTTTTGTGGATAGGAATAGACTCCCAATATGCATCAGAACTAATGCAACGGACGACAATATCGCCATTCCAACCCACTGAATAGCACGTTTCACATGGGGGTATAGCTCAGTGGTAGAGCATTCGACTGCAGATCAAGAGATCCCTGGTTCAAATCCGGGTGCCCCCTCCGTGGAATGTGGATTGATGGAATTTGCTTAGACTTTTGTAATCAACTGCAGCCATGTTGTCTGTGTTGGGATACTAAACTGGTTTCATTTCAAAGCTTAATGACTTCCTCACCTGTGATAAATGGATTGAAACGGACCCTCAGAAATGCTAGAGGGCAAGTCGATCATCAAAACAGCATTTTGATGAATACAGATCTTGGATTCAGCATTTAGAGGCGGCTGGTACTTTTTTCTCATTTATACGAAAGCATTTAACACCACGTCACGGCTAGAAGCCTCCAAAACTGGTGACAAGTTACAATAAGAGCAGCTTGCCAACAGGCACCAAACGACGAGGATGGGATTCGATCCCACGCGTGCAGAGCACAATGGATTAGCAGTCCATCGCCTTAACCATTCGGCCACCTCGTCGAGCTGTGTGCAAAATGGTCAAGACCCAACGTGCCCCTTAAAATGTCTGATGCTGGCCATTAAAGTATCTTCAATGCTACCTTTCCAGACAGAACAATTCAAAGTACAGGGCTCGTTTGGGATTTGAACCCGGGATCTCTCGCACCCTAAGCGAGAATCATACCCCTAGACCAACGAGCCAATAACTCTTATGTTCATTGCAGACAATGGCGTACGGGCATTCAACAGACGTCAACTTTGCTGCGTGGAATGGTTGGATCATGCAGGGACCAACCCACAACCGACTCTTGTAAAAGTTTATAAATCCCTGCATATGCCTACAACAACAAGCCAGACATGCCAGTGCACTTTGCATTCTAAAGAAACTGCTCTCGAACACAACAAAGTAAGGGTACTCTTTGTACGCATAGTTTGATTTCTTCAAGACATCTTTGAATTCTGAACGGTTTACCTCGTACACAGTTGGTTTAAAGACAGATTTTTTTGAATTTTAAAGCATTCTGAACACAACTATTCCTTTTGTTTGCCTTACATGCACACAGCAATCTGATCTTGGAGCTTAAGCATGCGTTGTAATGTTTTCAGAAGAATGCAGATGCAAACTTCATTTGCGACCACCTTGTCTTTGAGATGATATGAGTTAACTATTCTAGAAAAAACCATGACCAAATTTGACACTGAAGGTTATATTAAACTGGTAGGCGGATAGCTACTTTCACAGTGGAATGTTCACACTGTCCAGTACAGGCTTTTTTATTCCTTATGAATGGACGGTCCGTGAATTAAAGGAACCAAGGAAGTTTTGAAAATTTAAGAAGCTTAAGGGTTTGGAGCAATGCTGGTGTCTCCCAGCCCGCTGCTGGTGAGCTACGTTCCTGTGGGATTTCAGTCGAAAAACAAACACAGTCAGCTCATCAGGGTTACCATTCAATATCCACTGTTCTTTTGCTACTCACTAACCCCAACTGCTTGACAAGTTCACGGCAGCATGCCTTTAACTGGTTCGACTGCTGGGGAATGGAATGTGAAAGTTCAAAGCCCCTCTGGTTGGCAAAAAGCCATCAACTGAGTCTTGTGGATAGGAATAGACTCCCAATACGCATCAGAATTAATGCAACGAACGACAAGATCGGGATTCCAACCCACTGAATAGCACGTTTCACATGTGGGTATAGCTCAGTTGTAGAGCATTTGACTGCAGATCAAGAGGTCTCCTGTTCAAATCCGGGTGCCCCCTCTGTGGAAAGTGGATTGATGGAATTTGCGTAGACTTTTGTAATCAACTGCAGCCATGTTGTCTGTGTTGGGATACTAAACTGGTTTCATTTCAAAGCTTAATGACTTCCTCACCTGTGATAAATGGATTGAAATGGACCCTCAGAAATGCTAGAGGGCAAGTGGATCATCAAAACAGCTTTTTGATGAACACAGATCTTGGATTCAGCATTTAGAGGCGGCTGGTACTTTTTCTCATTTATACGAAAGCATTTAACACCATGTCACGGCTAGAAACCTCCAAAACTGGTGACAGGTTACAACAAGAGCAGCTTTCCAACAGGCACCAAACGACGAGGATGGGATTCGAAGCCATGCGTGCAGAGCACAATGGATTAGCAGTCCATCGCCTTAACCACTCGGCCACCTCGTCGAGCTTTGTAGCAAAATGGTCAAGACCCAACGTGCCCCTTAAAATGTCTGATGCTGGCCTTTAAAGTATCTTCAATGCTGCCTTTCCAGACAGAACAATTCAAAGTACAGGGCTCACCCGGGACCTCTCGCATCCGAAGCGAGAATCATACCCCTAGATCAACGAGCCAATAACTCTTATGTTCATTTCAGACAAGGGCCTGGGGGCATTCAACAGACGTCAACTTTGCTGCGTGGAATGGTTGGATCATGCAGGGACCAACCCACAACCGACTCTTGTAAAAGTTTTCAAATCCCTGCATATGCCTACAACAACAAGCCAGACATGCCAGTGCACTTTGCATTCTAAAGAAACTGCTCTCGAACACAACAAAGTAAGGGTACTCTTTGTACGCATAGTTTGATTTCTTCAAGATATCTTTGAATTCTGAACGGTTTACCTCGTACACAGTTGGTTTAAAGACAGCTTTTTTTGAATTTTAAAGCATTCTGAACACAACTATTCCTTTTGTTTGCCTTACATGCACACAGCAATCTGATCTTGGAGCTTAAGCATGCGTTGTAATGTTTTCAGAAGAATGCAGATGCAAACTTTATTTGTGACCACCTTGTCTTTGTGATGATATGAGTTAACAATTCTAGAAAAAACCATGACCAAATTTGACACTGAAGGTTATATTAAACTGGTAGGCGGATAGCTACTTTCACAGTGGAATGTTCACACTGTCCAGTACAGGCTTTTTTATTCCTTATGAATGGACGGTCCGTGAAGAAAAGGAACCAAGGAAGTTTTGAAAATTTAAGAAGCTTAAGGGTTTGGAGCAATGCTGGTGTCTCCCAGCCCGCTGCTGGTGAGCTACGTTCCTGTGGGATTTCAGTCGAAAAACAAACACAGTCAGCTCATCAGGGTTAGCATTCAATATCCACTGTTCTTTTGCTACTCACTAACTGCTTGACAAGTTCACGGCAGCATGCCTTTAACTGGTTCGACTGCTGGGGAATGGAATCGAACACAACAAAGTAAGGGTACTCTTTGTACGCATAGTTTGATTTCTTCAAGATATCTTTGAATTCTGAACGGTTTACTTCGTACACAGTTGGTTTAAAGACAGCTTTTTTTGAATTTTAAAGCATTCTGAACACAACTATTCCTTTTGTTTGCCTTACATGCACACAGCCATCTGATCTTGGAGCTTAAGCATGTGTTGTAATGTTTTCAGAAGCATGCAGATGCAAACTTTATTTGCGACCACCATGTCTTTGATATGATATGAGTTAACAATTCTAGAAAAAACCATGACCAAATTTGACACTGAAGGTTATATTTAGGAGTATGAATGGACGGTCCGTGAAGAAAAGGAACCAAGGAAGTTTTGAAAATTTAAGAAGCTTATGGGTTTGGAGCAATGCTGGTGTCTCCCAGCCTGCTGCTGGTGAGCTACGTTCCTGTGGGCTCAGTGGTGGAGCATTTGACTGCAGATCAAGAGGTCCCCGGTTCAAATCCGGGTGCCCCCTCTGTGGAAAGTGGATTGATGGAATTTGCTTAGACTTTTGTAATCAACTGCAGCCATGTTGTCTGTGTTGGGATACTAAACTGGTTTCATTTCAAAGCTTAATGACTTCCTCACCTGTGATAAATGGATTGAAACGGACCCTCAGAAATGCTAGAGGGCAAGTCGATCATCAAAACAGCTTTTTGATGAACACAGGCTGGTACTTTTTTCTCATTTATACGAAAGAATTTAACACCACGTCACGGCTAGAAACCTCCAAAACTGGTGACAGGTTACAACAAGAGCAGCTTTCCAACAGGCACCAAACGACGAGGATGGGATTCGAACCCACGCGTGCAGAGCACAATGGATTAGCAGTCCATCGCCTTAACCACTCGGCCACCTCGTCGAGCTGTGTAGCAAAATGGTCAAGACCAAACGTGCCCCTTAAAATGTCTGATGCTGGCCATTAAAGTATCTTCAATGCTGCCTTTCCAGATAGAACAATTCAAAGTACAGGGCTCGTCCGGGATTTGAACCCGGGACCTCTCGCACCCTAAGCGAGAATCATACCCCTAGACCAACGAGCCAATAACTCTTATGTTCATTTCAGACAATGCCTTACGGTCATTCAACAGACGTCAACCTTGCTGCGTGGAATGGTTGGATCATGCAGGGACCAACCCACAACCGACTCTTGTAAAAGTTTTCAAATCCCTGCATATGCCTACAACAACAAGCCAGACATGCCAGTGCACTTTGCATTCTAAAGAAACTGCTCTAGAACACAACAAAGTAAGGGTACTCTTTGTACGCATAGTTTGATTTCTTCAAGATATCTTTGAATTCTGAACGGTTTACTTCGTACAAAGTTGGTTTAAAGACAGCTTTTTTTGAATTTTAAAGCATTCTGAACACAACTATTCCTTTTGTTTGCCTTACATGCACACAGCCATCTGATCTTGGAGCTTAAGCATGCGTTGTAATGTTTTCAGAAGCATGCAGATGCAAACTTTATTTGCGACCACCTTGTCTTTGTGATGATATGAGTTAACAATTCTAGAAAAAACCATGACCAAATTTGACACTGAAGGTTATATTAAACTGGTAGGCGATAGCTACTTTCACAGTGGAATGTTCAAACTGTCCAGTACAGGCTTTTTTATTTCTTATGAATGGACGGCCCGTGAAGAAAAGGAACCAAGGAACTTTTGAAAATTTAAGAAGCTTAAGGGTTTGGAGCAATGCTGGTGTCTCCCAGACCGCTGCTGGTGAGCTACGTTCCTGTGGGATTTCAGTCGAAAAACAAACACAGTCAGCTCATCAAGGTTACCATTCAATATCCACTGTTCTTTTGTTACTCACTAACCCCAACTGCTTGACAAGTTCACGGCAGCATGCCTTTAACTGGTTCGACTGCTGGGGAATGGAATGTGAAAGTTCAAAGCCCCTCTCGTTGGCAAAAAAGCCATCAACTGAGTCTTGTGGATAGGAATAGACTCCCAATACGCATCAGAATTAATGCAACGGACGAAAAGAATGGCATTCCAACCCCCTGAATAGCACGTTTCACATGGGGGTATAGCTCAGTGGTAGAGCATTTGACTGCAGATCAAGAGGTCCCTGGTTCAAATCCGGGTGCCCCCTCTGTGGAAAGTGCATTGATGGAATTTGCGTAGACTTTTGTAATCAACTGCAGCCATGTTGTCTGTGTTGGGATACTAAACTGGTTTCATTTCAAAGCTTAATGACTTCCTCACCTGTGATAAATGGATTGAAATGGACCCTCAGAAATGCTAGAGGGCAAGTGGATCATCAAAACAGCTTTTTGATGAACACAGATCTTGGATTCAGCATTTAGAGGCGGCTGGTACTTTTTCTCATTTATACGAAAGCATTTAACACCATGTCACGGCTAGAAACCTCCAAAACTGGTGACAGGTTACAACAAGAGCAGCTTTCCAACAGGCACCAAACGACGAGGATGGGATTCGAAGCCACGCGTGCAGAGCACAATGGATTAGCAGTCCATCGCCTTAACCACTCGGCCACCTCGTCGAGCTTTGTAGCAAAATGGTCAAGACCCAACGTGCCCCTTAAAATGTCTGATGCTGGCCATTAAAGTATCTTCAATGCTGCCTTTCCAGACAGAACAATTCAAAGTATAGGGCTCGTCCGGGATTTGAACCCGGGACCTCTCGCACCCTAAGCGAGAATCATACCCCTAGACCAACGAGCCAATAAGTCTTATGTTCATTTCAGACAAGGGCCTAACGGCATTCAACAGATGTCAACTTTGCTGCGTGGAATGGTTGGATCATGCAAGGACCAACCCACAACCGACTCTTGTAAAAGTTTTCAAATCCCTGCATATGCCTACAACAACAAGCCAGACATGCCAGTGCACTTTGCATTCTAAAGAAACTGCTCTCGAACACAACAAAGTAAGGGTACTCTTTGTACGCATAGTTTGATTTCTTCAAGATATCTTTGAATTCTGAACGGTTTACCTCGTACACAGTTGGTTTAAAGACAGCTTTTTTGAATTTTAAAGCATTCTGAACACAACTATTCCTTTTGTTTGCCTTACATGCACACAGCCATCTGATCTTGGAGCTTGAGCATGCGTTGTAATGTTTTCAGAAGCATGCAGATGCAAACTTTATTTGCGACCACCTTGTCTTTGTGATGATATGAGTTAACAATTCTAGAAAAAACCATGACCAAATTTGACACTGAAGGTTATATTAAACTGATAGGCGGATAGCTACTTTCAAAGTGGAATGTTCACACTGTCCAGTACAGGCTTTTTTATTCCTTATGAATGGACGGTCCGTGAAGAAAAGGAACCAAGGAAGTTTTGAAAATTTAAGAAGCTTAAGGGTTTGGAGCAATGCTGGTGTCTCCCAGCCTGCTGCTGGTGAGCTACGTTCCTGTGGGATTTCAGTCGAAAAACAAACACAGTCAGCTCATCAGGGTTACCATTCAATATCCACTGTTCTTTTGCTACTCACTAACCCCAACTGCTTGACAAGTTCAGGGCAGCATGCCTTTAACTGGTTCGACTGCTGGGGAATGGAATGTGAAAGTTCAAAGCCCCTCTCGTTGGCAAAACAGCCATCAACTGAGTCTTGTGGATAGGAATAGACTCCCAATACGCATCAGAATTAATGCAACGGACGACAAGATGGACATTCCAACCCACTGAATAGCACGTTTCACATGGGGGTATAGCTCAGTGGTAGAGCATTTGACTGCAGATCAAGAGGTCCCCGGTTCAAATCCGGGTGCCCCCTCTGTGGAAAGTGGATTGATGGAATTTGCTTAGACTTTTGTAATCAACTGCAGCCATGTTGTCTGTGTTGGGATACTAAACCGGTTTCATTTCAAAGCTTAATGACTTCCTTACCTGTGATAAATGGATTGAAACGGACCCTCAGAAATGCTAGAGGGCAAGTCGATCATCAAAACAGCTTTTTGATGAACACAGATCTTGGATTCAGCATTTAGAGGCGGCTGGTACTTTTTTCTCATTTATACACCACGTCACGGCTAGAAACCTCCAAAACTGGTGACAGGTTACAACAAGACCAGCTTTCCAACAGGCACCAATAGACTCCCAATACGCATCAGAATTAATGAAACGGACCAAACGACAAGGATGGGATTCGAACTCACGCGTGCAGAGCACAATAGATTAGCAGTCCATCGCCTTAACCACTCGGCCACCTCGTCGAGCTGTGTAGCAAAATGGTCAAGACCCAACGTGCCCCTTAAAATGTCTGACGCTGGCCATTAAAGTATCTTCAATGCTGCCTTTCCAGACAGAACAATTCAAAGTACAGGGCTCGTCCGGGATTTGAACCCGGGACCTTTCGCACCCTAAGCAAGAATCATACCCCTAGACCAACGAGCCAATAACTCTTATGTTCATTTCAGACAAGGGGCTACGGGCATTCAACAGACGTCAACTTTGCTGCGTGGAATGGTTGGATCATGCAGGGACCAACCCACAACCGACTCTTGTAAAAGTTTTCAAATCCCTGCATATGCCTACAACAACAAGCCAGACATGCCAGTGCACTTTGCATTCTAAAGAAACTGCTCTCGAACACAACAAAGTAAGGGTACTCTTTGTACGCATAGTTTGATTTCTTCAAGATATCTTTGAATTCTGAACGGTTTACTTCGTACACAGTTGGTTTAAAGACAGCTTTTTTTGAATTTTAAAGCATTCTGAACACAACTATTCCTTTTGTTTGCCTTACATGCACACAGCCATCTGATCTTGGAGCTTAAGCATGCGTTGTAATGTTTTCAGAAGCATGCAGATGCAAACTTTATTTGCGAGCACCTTGTCTTTGTGATGATATGAGTTAACAATTGTAGAAAAAACCATGACCAAATTTGACACTGAAGGTTATATTAAACTGGTAGGCGGGTAGCTACTTTCACAGTGGAATGTTCACACTGTCCAGTACAGGCTTTTTTATTTCTTATGAATGGACGGTCCGTGAAGAAAAGGAACCAAGGAAGATTTGAAAATTTAAGAAGCTTAAGGGTTTGGAGCAATGCTGGTGTCTCCCAGCCCGCTGCTGGTGAGCTACGTTCCTGTGGGATTTCAGTCGAAAAACAAACACAGTCAGCTCATCAGGGTTACCATTCAATATCCACTGTTCTTTTGCTACTCACTAACCCCAACTGCTTGACAAGTTCACGGCAGTATGCCTTTAACTGGTTCAACTGCTGGGGAATGGAATGTGAAAGTTCAAAGCCCCTCTCGTTGGCAAAAAAGCCATCAACTGAGGCTTGTGGATAGGAATAGACTCCCAATACGCATCAGAATTAATGCAACGGACGACAAGATGGCCATTCCAACCCACTGAATAGAAAGTTTCACATGGAAAGTGGATTGATGGAATTTGCTTAGACTTTTGTAATCAACTGCAGCCATGTTGTCTGTGTTGGGATACTAAACTGGTTTCATTTCAAAGCTTAATGACTTCCTTACCTGTGATAAATGGATTGAAACGGACCCTCAGAAATGCTAGAGGGCAAGTCGATCATCAAAACAGCTTTTTGATGAACACAGATCTTGGATTCAGCATTTAGAGGCGGCTGGTACTTTTTTATCATTTATACGAAAGCATTTAACACCACGTCACGGCTAGAAACCTCCAAAACTGGTGACAGGTTACAACAAGAGCAGCTTTCCAACAGGCACCAATAGACTCCCAATACGCATCAGAATTAATGAATAGGACCAAACGACGAGGATGGGATTCGAACCCACGCGTGCAGAGCACAATGGATTAGAGCGCCAGCTGCCGAAGGATCGTCCGGGCAAATGTTGAAGAATGTTGAACGTACAGCCAATCGCGTTGGGTCGCTTCAACATTCGCAACCAATCATGTTTGAGCGCTTCAACATTTGCATCCAATCACAGAGCGGCAGCTTCAACATTTTCAACATTTCACCAATCAGAGTACCAGAATGTTGAGGACACGCTTACGCTGGTCGCCAGTGGGTGGCGTAAGCGGTTGAGATTGCCGAAGTCATCCGAAGGTTCACGAGTTTTGACGAAAGCTATGAAAGAGGTCAGGTGAGTGTCAGAGGTCAAGAAGGTACAGTAGAACGTTTAAGACCGTCGAAGAACATCACTGCCACGGACCTCACCGGTTTATGCAAACAAAAGGAACATTTGTGACAGCAGTATTAACGTTAAGAAATATATTATAACAATTTGTGCAAGACCAGTGTATTTTTTAATCATTTTTAATTACTGTGCGTTTTGCAAAACAGTTTAGGACTGAAATATGTCGACAAAAAGGTCACACAAAGCCATGTCTGATGCTGAATGGGTTTCTCGTCTGAGAAAGTTTGCCAACACTGGAGTTTGGCCATCAGATGAAGGCAACAGACCAGCACCCAGGCAGAAGAAGTGGCACGAGATTTTTCAAAGGGAAGGAGTTTGTTTATTTCATTTTTGCACGATGGCACATTGTTTATTTACTTGGCATGGTTGACTATTAAAAGTAGTGTACTGTATGTACCTAATAGATCACCACATGAGCCTGTTAATTATGGAAAAAAGGTTATTCAAACATGCACACAAGACACTGCTACACACATTCATGTAGATTTGATTTTTTTGTTAAATAATGTATAATGTTAATGTAGTAACAATATAATTATTGACGGCGTCTGTATTGTTAAAGAGAGGGTGGTTGAGGGATGTTTATTGAATAGTAGGTTTGTAACAAAATATTAAATATTTTAATTTTCCTCATTTCAATGGAGTCTCCGGGTAACTATTGGCGTTTTGTTAATAATGCATGTATTGTGTACATTTGTGTTCCAGATTGAAAAATGTCCAATGCAGTCTCGTGGTCAGCTGACCTTGCATGGAACTGTTCAGAAGTGCTTGTGTGGTTTTCACACTCAGAAGGTAACTTTATTGTTAATGTTTTGCTGGTATTTTCCCCTTCTAAAATGTTCTTCTTCCAAAATTTTTGAACTGTATTTCTGTTATTGTTGTATTCAGCCCACTGCCTCTTCTGCACCTACCACCCGGGTCGTGGACCAGCCTGCTTCCACAGCACCACCAGTACAGAAGCGGAGTGAACCCCAGCCTCAGGCCCAGCCCCATCCATCGACATCAAGGATAGCACCGAGTTTGTCAATGGTATAACTATTTCCTATATACTCTATTCAATATATAATTTTATATATTTTTATAATTTTAGTACACAGTATGTCTTAAAGTGTCAAAGAATTTTGTTGCCAATTACAAAGGATAGTAAAGGATTTCACACATGCGTGTCAACTGTACCACCCTGTGGGGGCAGGGGGCAGCTTGTCAACTCATTGGTGAGTTTGGCTGTCTCAGGTAAGCCCAGCTTTTGGGTGAGGTGTTTTCACATCTTTGTGTCTGTTCTAACACCTTGTTGGGAAAGTTCTGATTGTCTCATTGGTTTGGTTCCGCTGTCAGGGAAATGGTAACCCATATGAAAAAATTGACTTTATATTTTTCTCACTTTTCAAAAAATTACTCTTTGAGTTTACCAAACCAAGGTTTAGCGGGTCTCACTTAGCTGCAGCAAAGCCAAATGTAACTGTGCCTAGAAGACCTCAGGTTAATGACCCATCAAGTGCAGCAGTGTCCAGTGCCCCTTTACTAAGCACCGATGTCTCTGTAAGTATTGGCATAATCCACAATGCATTCTATTAAAACACTTTACACTCACCATCACTTTGTAGAGAACATATTTTACTCCAGGAGGCCACCTTGTAATGAAATAAGATCAGTACTACATAATGCTTCCATTCATATACTTTACACGCTGAATTGATAAAAAAACAACACATTTTCCTCACTTTATTAACAGTTTATTAACTTTATTTGCCTCAACAATTTCAACAGTGATTTTGAAATCTCTCAATATTACTCATTTTATTTTTGTTATCATACAATTGCTACTTTGGTTGAATGTAATATTCTAAAGCATCTTTGGTCACACACCTCCGACCAATGGTGTTTTGTTCCTTCTAATGATTATAGGACAGTTGTGCTTAATGTGGTATTATTCACTGCATGATTTTATAGACACAAGTCCCTGGAGTTCCAGCATCTGTCCGAAAAATCACTGAGGGTGTGACCAGTCCTGCACAGTCATGTAGTATTGTCTCGGTAAGTTATCTTATATTTTATCATTTAAAATATTTCAATATTTAAAAAAATATATTGTTATCTTATATTTTATCATTTAAAATATTTCAATATTTAAAAAAATGTATATGTTTGTAAAACTACAAAAATATATATTCGCGGATGTCGATGTTTAATATGTTACTCTGGGCTATTACACAATTGACTTGCTGAACAAAACGTTTTATTTCTTCTCCTTAATAGGCTGCTCCATCTGGGGATTCACTGCAAGCTCCTGCTTCAGTTTTGCTTCCTCGGTTGTGGTCTGAGACCTTACCAACAGAGGATCACAGGTGGATTGCAAGCAGGCTTTTTAGAATTGGCTCCAAAGGAAAGCCAGAGCTCCGTGACAACCTTCAGCTCTGGTATTACCCTCCAGAGCCAGCACTTACCTACAATCAGGCTCCAGCTCCAGACAGATTTTTTTCACATGCTCTTTTGCTATGGATGCCATATAAGCTGTGGGGGGTCAAGGTGCTCTGTCCCAATGCGGCCTGTGGACAGCATCAGCTTACAGGAGGTGGTCTGCACAAGAGGACACGGCAGGTTCTGGACATCGACAGGATGTACAACATGGTCACAGAAACACTGATCTGTACCAAGTGCAAAGCTTCTCACGTGTCCTGGAGTCAGACTGTCCTGCGACAGCTGGATCTGGGCCATCGCACTGAGTTTCGGGTTATCCTCACGCAGAAGTAAGTACACTTTTCTTCCACATACAGTTGTCATCCCATCATTGCAAACATTTTGCAAATGATATATGTATTTTACATTATTTTGTGTGCGCTTTTCACAAGGTATGCCTGTGATCTAAGAGTCATTAGACTTCTGCGTGAGCGCGGCATTGGCAATAGTCCCACAAGGGTGGTCAAACAGCTGAATGAGAACCACAGCGAGGAGTGGCTTCAGCGTGTGGCACGGTACTCCACACAGTGTATGGACTTTGTCAACCGTCCTGGGGTGTTGCCAATTCAATTCCAGGAGCCCCCGAAGCATACAGTGGTTCCAAGCTGCAAGTGGCTCCTCACCGTTTACAGCCAAGACATCCTGACAAGGCTGGATGAAATCCAGGCAAGGATAACATCCACTTACGGGACAGTTTTAAAAATGGATTCAACGAAAAAGGTTAGTGGTGGATTTGTGTTTACGTTTGCTGTTGTCTGTTATATGCCAGCATGTTATTCTATTTGAATTATACATTGTATGATGTTTTATTGCATTTAATGCACTCTTTTACAATTATGTCTATTGTAGATCACCAAAAAGCTCGCTGGGACGGCTAGAGGAACAGGACTTTGGCTCACCTATGTTGGCAACGAGTTTGGTCAGGTGCTTATCAGTGTGTTGACAGCACAGGAAGGAGCAGGGCTGGACAAGATGGTAGACGGCCTTGTGAAACGGTTCCAGCAGGCAGGTGTAGATCCGCCTGCTGTCTTGTACGTCGACTGTGGGTGCTGCACTGAGGTGGGGGAGACCAAGCTGAAAGCTAGATTCAGTGGATGGCCGGATCTCCTGATACGGCTGGACATCTGGCATTTCATGCGCAGGATCGCCTTGGGATGTACGACCGACGCCCATCAGCTTTACCCTGTCTTTATGTCACGGCTATCAGCGTGCATCTTTGAATGGGATGCGGCTGATGTCTCACTGCTCCGCAAAGCCAAGAGAGAGCTGATGATGTCCCAGGGTTGGCCCGCCCTGACAGATGCGGAAGTCAGCAAACACCTTACCAGGGAAGAGATGGCGCTCCATTGTCGGAGGAGGACCCGCGGAGAGGAGCCTACCATCCTCCTCCTTGAAAGGCTGTTTACGGAGCTCCTAAGCAGCAAAGGCAACGACTCCCTTGGTGTTCCTCTCCTAGACAGAGAAAGGATGGAGAAAATCTGGAGTGTCCAGAAGAAGCATGTGAAATGCATCCAAGATCCCCCTGGTGTAGTACTCTATACAGAGACTGGCACCTTAACCAAGGGAGGCGTGCTTCTGAGGACATACAGATGTGCCAGAGGCTCCACTTCCCTGGAATCCTTTCATTTACATCTGAACCGTTTTATCCCAGGTATTTATCTGCCACACAAAGAATGCATATTTAGAACTGAGCATTTATCATGTTTGTTTAGACAAAACACTGTTGTGTCTATTTACAGGGACCAGCGCCAACAGTCTGAACTTTCAGATTTATCTGTTGGAGGGGCTTAATAGGTGGAACCAGGACAGGGAGGCTGCTTCTTTGTCATCAGAACCATCAGCTTTGCGCAGCTACACAGGAGAACTCATTCACTGTGTAAACTGCAATTATGAAAAGCTGTTTGGCAGGAAAGTGGTCCCCAAGTTTTGTCCACCAGCACGTTACACCGGTAAAAGCATTTGTCAAGGGCATTAACATGCAATTGTGTAAAATATCATGCATTAAATGTTCAGTTTAAAACACATTTGTATTGGTTTTCTGTTTATTTATTGTTTGTATTCCAGGTGAGCTCATTGGATTGCAGTATTTGTTCAGTCAGACTGGTCAGGCACTGCAGGAAATGAACCCAGACTCTGAGCAGACAGCAGAGCTCATTAATGATCTCAATGTGGAAGAGCGGGAGGAAGATGAGGGCTTCTGTGACATAAACGAGGATCACACAATAAGAGATCTGGGTGTTGATGCATCACCACACCTCTCCACATTGACACCGGGTTCTTTCACCACGGTCACGAGCAGTGTCACCTCCATCCTGGGCGCCTCAACAACATCTTTGGTGCCTGACACCAATGTTCCCCCACAGCCTACATCACCTGGACCCTCTGGATCTGAAGTGCTGCCTGTTTCCTGTGAGACTTCTGATTTGTCTGTCCAATTGGAGTTTGAAGATGCTGGGGAGGAAGGTGATGAAGAGATGGTATGTTCCACATATGTAATTTTAATAAATAAAAATTCTATGATATTCTGTCGTTGGCCAACATCTGTGCTGTGAAGCCAAAGTTTCCGCAAATTTAATCTAACAATTATTGTTTTTGTTTTTTCAATAGGCTGTTGACTACCAAAATGTGCCTGGTTTCCAACATGTGGACAGGCTTGCAGAATATCTGGTGGGGCTCCGGGGACACACGGCCCTCTGCCTAAGCAACCAGGAAGCAGACACCATAATTGGACTTTGGCAGAAGCTGGATGACAGAGACAAGCAGAGGGTGGTGTATTCAGCTCGTCACCAGGAGCGACTGCTGAGCGGGCGCTTCAGGACCCCGAAGAGGCCTTCCCACACACCTGGAGTAGAGAGCACGACCAGGTGTTTGCTGGGTGCTGGCAGCGTACCTGCTCAGTGGCCTGACTGCTGTCGTCTGGTGGAGACCATATTTATCAGGCTTTGCACAATTTACCCTAGCCCCAAGAAAAAAAGAAAGGGAAGCCTGTCAAGATGGTCTCTTATTCTCCAAGACTACCGGAGGATAAGGCAGCTTGTGCTTGGAAACAGCTTGGTAATGGAAGGAACATCGATGCAGCTGGTGGAGGTAAACCAAAACACCCTGATTCAGTGGCACAACAACAGACAGAAACAGCAGGAACTGTCTGTTCTACTTCAGGGCATTGAGTTGCCTCAGCCCCTTCCAGAAGCTCAGGAACCCCTTGTGGCTGCTAAACAGCTACGGACGGAGCCACATCAGCCAGCTGAGCAGGACCAGTACAAGCTACCTGAGAGCACAGCAGGCCAAGCAAAGCAGAGGCAGACATCCGTTAGGCATCCACCTCTCAGACCCAAAACTGCAGTTCAAAGCCAACCGCTGGTAACACAATCTGGAGCATCACTCCAGATTGTGCCGAATGTACTTGTGCCAGCAGGACCAGGTTTCCAGAGTTGTCCCATGTTCCAGTATGTGCCGATGGTCCAGGGCATGTCGACGGTGCAGGGTATGCCAATGATGCAGTTACCACCAACAGTTGTCCAGGTCAACGCCTCACAGCCTGCTGCACCTGCTGCCAATCCAGGTCCCATAGCAAAGAGACCATACAGAAGAACTGTGGAGGCTAACACATGCAAGAAGTGTGGCCAATTTAAAACCACAGAAACTGGTCATAGCCAGTATAGGGGCAGGGTGTACTGCCCAAAAACTGAGACTCTTTCAAAAGAGGAATGGTTGGAGGAAATGTAAGTCAAAATAAAACACTACACTATACTGTGTTCATGTTTATAGTGTCCTTTAACAATTATTCCACTACTTGGTTGTTATTTGGCTTCTTTTTCTTTTTTATTTATTTTAATTTATTTATAATTTAACTTTGTATTTATTGTTTATTTAAGAGTTTATTGACTTTATTTTAATTTAATTTATAATTTTTATGAATACTTATTTAAAATTGATTGTCTATATGTTATGTTTAAGTATTGTTTACATAGTTTGCTTTGTTAATTGTTATGCTGATTTTCTCTTAACACTTAATTGTTTTAAAACATTATTTAAAAAGTATTTGTTTGATTTTTATTTATTGTTTGTTGTTTTATATTCTATAGATCTCTATTTATACATAACTTTTGAACATGTAATTAAAAAATTATTTGACATACTGAACATTTTAATTGAATATTTATCACTTTTCTGTTTACATAGCTATTATTGAAATAAAAACATTTAAGAGACTATTTCTGAATTTTGTCGTTCTAGCAACATGAGCAGTTTTCACATAATTTCTATGGTTTGCAGCTTTGTTATTTGCAGAAAAAAAGAAGTGCTCTTTATTATTACCGATAATAACATAAAATGATAATAACATTTGTAATAAAATAGCATTAATAATAACACAGAGCAAATGTATCGTACATTTTTAATGAAAGCACTAAGAAAGAAGTACAATTGTTTATTTGGAACAAAATGCTTTCGACAATTTCTTTGTTATTAAGATTAAAGTAAAAAAATGAAAAGTTTGTCTTTAGCTGGATTCGAACCGCCACCTGGTGAGTGCCTGCAATAGAAAACAACGCAATTCAGATGTGTGCATTTCATGACTTACAAAGCTTGCAAATGCATCAACACTCAAACACCAGAAAAGAACCTTGTCATAACTTTAATTTTCACTCTTTCTTTTTTCTCGTTTTCCTTTCTCTTCTTCCCCTTCCCTTTTTCTTTCTCCCCCCTTCTTTTTCTTTCTCCCCCCTTCTTCCCCCTTCTTCCCCACCTTTAATGGACGATTGTTCCCCAGCTTGAGCGCCATCGCCTTAAACACTCGGCCACCTCGTCGAGCTGTGTAGCAAAATGGTCAAGACCCAACGTGCCCCTTAAAATGTCTGATGCTGGCCATTAAAGTATCTTCAATGCTGCCTTTCCAGACAGAACAATTCAAAGTACAGGGCTCGTCCGGGATCTCTCGCATTCTAAGCAAGAATCATACCCCTAGACCAACGAGCCAATAACTCTTATGTTCATTTCAGACAAGGGCCTACGCACATTCAACAGACGTCAACTTTGCTGCGTGGAATGGTTGGATCTTGCAGGGACCAACCCACAACCGACTCTTGTAAAAGTTTTCAAATCCCTGCATATGCCTACAACAACAAGCCAGACATGCCAGTGCACTTTGCATTCTAAAGAAACTGCTCTCGAACACAACAAAGTAAGGGTACTCTTTGTACGCATAGTTTGATTTCTTCAAGATATCTTTGAATTCTGAACGGTTTACTTCGTACACAGTTGGTTTAAAGACAGCTTTTTTTGAATTTTAAAGCATTCTGAACACAACTATTCCTTTTGTTTGCCTTATATGCACACAGCCATCTGATCTTGGAGCTTAAGCATGCGTTGTAATGTTTTCAGAAGCATGCAGATGCAAACTTTATTTGCGAGCACCTTGTCTTTGTGATGATATGAGTTAACAATTCTAGAAAAAACCATGACCAAATTTGACACTGAAGGTTATATTAAACTGGTAGGCGGATAGCTACTTTCACAGTGGAATGTTCACACTGTCCAGTACAGGCTTTTTTATTTCTTATGAATGGACGGTCCGTGAAGAAAAGGAACCAAGGAAGATTTGAAAATTTAAGAAGCTTAAGGGTTTGGAGCAATGCTGGTGTCTCCCAGCCCGCTGCTGGTGAGCTACGTTCCTGTGGGATTTCAGTCGAAAAACAAACACAGTCAGCTCATCAGGGTTAGCATTCAATATCCACTGTTCTTTTGCTACTCACTAACCCCAACTGCTTGACAAGTTCACGGCAGCATGCCTTTAACTGGTTCGACTGCTGGGGAATGGAATGTGAAAGTTCAAAGCCCCTCTCGTTGGCAAAAAAGCCATCAACTGAGTCTTGTGGATAGGAATAGACTCCCAATACGCATCAGAATTAATGTGTGATAAATGGTAAAAGTTTTCAAATCCCTGCATATGCCTACAATAACAAGCCAGACATGCCCGTGCACTTTGCATTCTAAAGAAACTGCTCTCGAACACAACAAAGTAAGGGTACTCTTTGTACGCATAGTTTGATTTCTTCAAGATATCTTTGAATTCTGAACGGTTTACTTCATACACAGTTGGTTTAAAGACAGCTTTTTTTGAATTTTAAAGCATTCTGAACACAACTATTCCTTTTGTTTGCCTTACATGCACACAGCCATCTGATCTTGGAGCTTAAGCATGCGTTGTAATGTTTTCAGAAGCATGCAGATGCAAACTTTATTTGCGACCACCATGTCTTTGTGATGATATGAGTTAACAATTCTAGAAAAAACCATGACCAAATTTGACACTGAAGGTTATATTAAACTGGTAGGCGGATAGCTACTTTCACAGTGGTATGTTCACACTGTCCAGTACAGGCTTTTTTATTCCTTATGAATGGACGGTCCGTGAAGAAAAGGAACCAAGGAAGTTTTGAAAATTTAAGAAGCTTAAGGGTTTGGAGCAATGCTGGTGTCTCCCAGCCCGCTGCTGGTGAGCTACGTTCCTGTGGGATTTCAGTCGAAAAACAAACACAGTCAGCTCATCAGGGTTAGCATTCAATATCCACTGTTCTTTTGCTACTCACTAACCCCAACTGCTTGACAAGTTCACGGCAGCATGCCTTTAACTGGTTCGACTGCTGGGGAATGGAATGTGAAAGTTCAAAGCCCCTCTCGTTGGCAAAAAAGCCATCAACTGAGTCTTGTGGATAGGAATAGACTCCCAATACGCATCAGAATTAATGTGTGATAAATGGTAAAAGTTTTCAAATCCCTGCATATGCCTACAATAACAAGCCAGACATGCCAGTGCACTTTGCATTCTAAAGAAACTGCTCTCGAACACAACAAAGTAAGGGTACTCTTTGTACGCATAGTTTGATTTCTTCAAGATATCTTTGAATTCTGAACGGTTTACTTCGTACACAGTTGGTTTAAAGACAGCTTTTTTTGAATTTTAAAGCATTCTGAACACAACTATTCCTTTTGTTTGCCTTACATGCACACAGCCATCTGATCTTGGAGCTTAAGCATGCGTTGTAATGTTTTCAGAAGCATGCAGATGCAAACTTTATTTGCGACCACCATGTCTTTGTGATGATATGAGTTAACAATTCTAGAAAAAACCATGACCAAATTTGACACTGAAGGTTATATTTAGGAGTATGAATGGACGGTCCGTGAAGAAAAGGAACCAAGGAAGTTTTGAAAATTTAAGAAGCTTAAGGGTTTGGAGCAATGCTGGTGTCTCCCAGCCCGCTTCTGGTGAGCTACGTTCCTGTGGGCTCAGTGGTAGAGCATTTGACTGCAGATCAAGAGGTCCCCGGTTCAAATCCAGGTGCCCCCTCTGTGGAAAGTGGATTGATGGAATTTGCTTAGACTTTTGTAATCAACTGCAGCCATGTTGTCTGTGTTGGGATACTAAACTGGTTTCATTTCAAAGCTTAATGACTTCCTCACCTGTGATAAATGGATTGAAACGGACCCTCAGAAATGCTAGAGGGCAAGTGGATCATCAAAACAGCTTTTTGATGAACACAGATCTTGGATTCAGCATTTAGAGGCGGCTGGTACTTTTTTCTCATTTATACGAAAGCATTTAACACCACGTCACGGCTAGAAACCTCCAAAACTGGTGACAGGTTACAACAAGAGCAGCTTTCCAACAGGCACCAAACGACGAGGATGGGATTCGAACCCACGCGTGCAGAGCACAATGGATTAGCAGTCCATCGCCTTAACCACTCGGCCACCTCGTCGAGCAGTGTAGCAAAATGGTCAAGACCCAACGTGGCCCTTAAAATGTCTGATTCTGGCCATTAAGATAGACCAAGATGGCGGCGCGAACACATCGCGAGGCTCAGCGTCTCTCCAGTTTTTGCAATTTAGCAGTTTTATTCCTGCTCATATCGGGTCTGTTCGTAAGGAACAGCTTAAGCTTAACATCTTACACCCGACAGGAGCATTTGGATATCGGTGAGAACTTTCCAAACAGTTTTATCACCGATCTTCGATTCATCCCTGAGGTCGCCAGGACACCCGAGGCTAAACACTCCACCCGGCCGGGCGGAAGTGCTCGCAGGCGGCGTCGAGATCGTAAACAAAAGCGGGGGAAGCGCGGAGGTCTACGAGCTAAGCTAAAGGCTACACCATTCCGGCTCTCTTTACCCAGCATTTTCCTCGCTAATGTGCGGTCACTGGTTAACAAATGGATGAATTACGACTTCGCATCACCGACAGTAAGAGACTTTTCGACTGTAATGTCATGGTTTTCACAGAAACATGGCTACACAGCGGAATACCCAACAATGCTGTTGAACTAGCCGGGCGCTACATGCTACGGGCTGATAGAACAGCAGAGGACTCCGGCAAGACAAGAGGCGGTGGATTGTGCATTTACATCAACAAAGCGTGGTGTACGAACACTGTCACTGTTGGGAGTCACTGCTCAGCTAACCTTGAGTTTCTCATGGTTAAGTGTAGACCTTTCTATCTGCCTTGGGAGTTCACTTCAACCATAATAACAGCAGTCTACATTCCACCGGATGCTAATGCCAAGCTTGCATTGAAAGAACTTCATGCAGCCATTAGTAAACAACAGACTGTTCAACCGGAAGCTGCTTTTATTGTTGCGGGTGATTTTAATCACTGCAAACTGAAAACAGTGCTACCAAAATTCCACCAGCATGTTTCCTGCCATACCAGAGGAGACAAAACTTTGGATCATGTTTACACAAACATTGATGGAGCTTACACAGCGACCACCCTCCCCCACCTCGGACAGTCTGATCACCTTTCATTGTTTCTCTCACCCAAGTATTCACCCCTCATCAACCGTGTGAAGCCATCAGTGAGGACCATCAAAGTTTGGCCTACTGAAGCAGACTCTTTACTTCAGGACAGATTCCAACACACGGACTGGAGTATGTTTGCTTCTCAGGCTGCCGGTGGCTCTCATACGGACATTGACACTTATACCTCCTCCGTACTGGATTACATCAACAACACCATTGATGATGTAACCACAGAAAAACAAATAACAACATACCCTAATCAGAAGCCTTGGATGAACAAGGAGGAGCGACTTCTGCTGAAAGCCCGCAACATCGCCTTCAGGTCAGATGACACCCAGGCCTACAGTACATCCAGGGCTAACCTGAAGAAGGGCATCAAGAAGGCCAAGTACTGTTACAAGCTGAAAGTGGAGGAACACTTTTCTAACTCCGACCCTCGAAGCATGTGGCAGGGCATCCAGGCCATCACTAGCTACAAATCTAGCAACACCACCACAACGGTCACGGACATCTCCTTTCTTAACGAGCTAAATGACTTTTATGCTCGTTTCAACAACGACAGCAAGGAGACAGCCACCAAAATCATACCCTCAGCAGACCACCAACCTCTCAAACTCACCTTCACAGAGGTGCACACTTCACTCAGCCGGGTCAATGCACGCAAAGCTGCCGGCCCAGATGGTATTCCTGGACGTGTGCTTAGGGCATGTGCGGAGCAGCTTGCTGGGGTCTTCACAGACATTTTCAATCTGTCCCTCAACCAAGCAACTGTGCCAACATGCTTCAAGTCCACATCCATCGTACCTGTGCCGAAACACTCCTCCCCAATGTGCCTGAACGATTATCGCCCTGTAGCACTCACACCCATCATCATGAAGTGCTTCGAGCGTCTTGTCCTTGCACACCTCAAAGACTGTCTCCCATCTACACTGGACCCACATCAATTTGCCTATCGCAGAAATAGGAGCACAGAGGACACAGTATGCTCAGTTCTGCACTCTGCACTCACACACTTGGACAATGTTAACACCTATGTACGGATGTTGTTTGTTGACTTCAGCTCAGCATTTAACACTGTTATCCCCTCCAAGCTGACCTCCAAACTTGCAGAGCTGGACATTAACACCTCTCTCTGCAGCTGGATTATGGACTTTCTGACCAACAGGCCTCAGCATGTTAGGTCAGGCCACACAAACTCCACCACCATCACACTTAATACCGGCGTACCACAGGGCTGCGTGCTGAGCCCATTCCTCTACTCCCTTTACACCCATGACTGCATGCCTGTGCATGGATCCAACTCCATCATTAAGTTTGCAGACGACACCACGGTGATAGGCCTCATCAGTGACAACGACGAGACTGCCTACAGGGAGGAGGTACAGCACCTGGCCACTTGGTGCGCTGACAATAACCTGCTTCTGAACACCACCAAGACCAAGGAGCTCATTGTGGACTTCAGGAAACAGACAGGACGCACGCACGACCCAATCCACATAAATGGGATGGTTGTTGAGCGTGTCTCCAGCTTCAAGTTCCTGGGAACCACCATCTCCGAGAACCTGTCCTGGAACTCTAACACCTCCAGCCTGGTCAAAAAGGCTCACCAGCGCCTCTTCTTTCTCAGGACACTGAAGAAGAACCAGCTGTCTTCAGCCATCCTGGTGAACTTTTATAGGTGTACGATCGAGAGCATCCTGACCAGCTGTATCACAGCTTGGTAGGGGAACTGCTCTGTGGCTGACCGCAAAGCGCTGCAGAGGGTGGTGAAAACTGCCCAACGCATCACAGGAACAACACTTCCTGCTATTGCGGACATCCAGAGGAAGCGCTGTGTTCGTCGAGCTCGCAGCATCCTCAAGGACTGGTCTCACCCTGACCAAAGACTGTTCACCCTCCTGCCCTCTGGGAGGCGCTTCAGGAGCCTCCGGACAAGGACAACAAGACTGAGGGACAGCTTTTTCCCTAAAGCTGTCTCCTTACTGAACTCTTCCCTCTGACACCCCTCAATCACCCCACCCCCCCATCTTATACACAGACCCCCCCCCTCTATAACACTACACTTATTTAAAATACTCTTCACAATAACCAGTTGTTACATGCACTACTGTTCACTCAGTAACACTGGACAATCCATTTGCACACGGAAAACAAAATTCCAATGCACTTTACCATCCACTGCAATACTGTAAATTATGTTCATAGATCTGTCTATAGTGTACATACACTTTACATAATGTATAGTTTGTTCATAGCACACCTGCCTGTATATCTGCCTGTATATTAACCTGTAAATCTGTCCATAATACTTATCTATATTCATATATTCTGTATAATTATTGTATATATACATATATAACCTGTATTTACTGCTTATTGCACTTCTGGTTAGATGCTAACTGCATTTCGTTGCCTTGTATCCTACATGTGCAGTGACAATAAAGTTGAATCTAATCTAAAAAAAAAAAATTAAAGTATCTTCAATGCTGCCTTTCCAGACAGAACAATTCAAAGTACAGGGCTCGTCCGGGATTTGAACCAGGGACCTCTCGCACCCTAAGCGAGAATCATACCCCTAGACCAACGAGCCAATAACTCTTATGGTCATTTCAGACAAGGGCCTACGGGCATTCAACAGACGTCAACTTTGCTGCGTGGAATGGTTGGATCATGCAGGGACCAACCCACAACCGACTCTTGTAAAAGTTTTCAAATCTCTGCATATGCCTACAACAACAAGCCAGACATGCCAGTGCACTTTGCATTCTAAAGAAACTGCTCTCGAACACAACAAAGTAAGGGTACTCTTTGTACGCATAGTTTGATTTCTTCAAGATATCTTTGAATTCTGAACGGTTTACTTCGTACACAGTTGGTTTAAAGACAGCTTTTTTTGAATTTTAAAGCATTCTGAACACAACTATTCCTTTTGTTTGCCTTACATGCACACAGCCATCTGATCTTGGAGCTTAAGCATGCGTTGTAATGTTTTCAGAAGCATGCAGATCCAAACTTTATTTGCGAGCACCTTGTCTTTGTGATGATATGAGTTAACCATTCTAGAAAAAACCATGACCAAATTTGACACTGAAGGTTATATTAAACTGGTAGGCGGATAGCTACTTTCACAGTGGAATGTTCACACTGTCCAGTACAGGCTTTTTTATTCCTTTTGAATGGACGGTCCGTGAAGAAAAGGAACCAAGGAAGTTTTGAAAATTTAAGAAGCTTAAGGGTTTGGAGCAATGCTGGTGTCTCCCAGCCCGCTGCTGGTGAGCTACGTTCCTGTGGGATTTCAGTCGAAAAACAAACACAGTCAGCTCATCAGGGTTACCATTCAATATCCACTGTTCTTTTGCTACTCACTAACCCCAACTGCTTGACAAGTTCACGGCAGCATGCCTTTAACTGGTTCGACTGCTTGGGAATGGAATGTGAAAGTTCAAAGCCCCTCTCGTTGGCAAAAAAGCCATCAACTGAGTCTTGTGGATAGGAATAGACTCCCAATACGCATCAGAATTAATGTGTGATAAATGGTAAAAGTTTTCAAATCCCTGCATATGCCTACAATAACAAGCCAGACATGCCAGTGCACTTTGCATTCTAAAGAAACTGCTCTCGAACACAACAAAGTAAGGGTACTCTTTGTACGCATAGTTTGATTTCTTCAAGATATCTTTGAATTCTGAACGGTTTACTTCGTACACAGTTGGTTTAAAGACAGCTTTTTTTGAATTTTAAAGCATTCTGAACACAACTATTCCTTTTGTTTGCCTTACATGCACACAGCCATCTGATCTTGGAGCTTAAGCATGCGTTGTAATGTTTTCAGAAGCATGCAGATGCAAACTTTATTTGCGACCACCATGTCTTTGTGATGATATGAGTTAACAATTCTAGAAAAAACCATTACCAAATTTGACACTGAAGGTTATATTAAACTGGTAGGCGGATAGCTACTTTCACAGTGGAATGTTCACACTGTCCAGTACAGGCTTTTTTATTCCTTATGGATGGACGGTCCGTGAAGAAAAGGAACCAAGGAAGTTTTGAAAATTTAAGAAGCTTAAGGGTTTGGAGCAATGCTGGTGTCTCCCAGCCCGCTGCTGGTGAGCTACGTTCCTGTGGGATTTCAGTCGAAAAACAAACACAGTCAGCTCATCAGGGTTAGCATTCAATATCCACTGTTCTTTTGCTACTCACTAACCCCAACTGCTTGACAAGTTCACGGCAGCATGCCTTTAACTGGTTCGACTGCTGGGGAATGGAATGTGAAAGTTCAAAGCCCCTCTCGTTGGCAAAAAAGCCATCAACTGAGTCTTGTGGATAGGAATAGACTCCCAATACGCATCAGAATTAATGCAACGGACGACAAGATGGGCATTCCAACCCACTGAATAACACATTTCACGTGGGGGGTATAGCTCAGTGGTAGAGCATTTGACTGCAGATCAAGAGGTCCCCGGTTCAAATCCGTGTGCCCTCTCTGTGGAAAGTGGATTGATGGAATTTGCTTAGACTTTTGTAATCAACTGCAGCCATGTTGTCTGTGTTGGGATACTAAACTGGTTTCATTTCAAAGCTTAATGACTTCCTCACCTGTGATAAATGGATTGAAACGGACCCTCAGAAATGCTAGAGGGCAAGTCGATCATCAAAACAGCTTTTTGATGAACACAGATCTTGGATTCAGCATTTAGAGGCGGCTGGTACTTTTTTCTCATTTATACGAAAGCATTTAACACCACGTCACGGCTAGAAACCTCCAAAACTGGTGACAGGTTACAACAAGAGCAGCTTTCCAACAGGCACCAAACGACGAGGATGGGATTCGAATCCACGCGTGCAGAGCACAATGGATTAGCAGTCCATCGCCTTAACCACTCGGCCACCTCATCGAGCTGTGTAGCAAAATGGTAAAGACCCAACGTGCCCCTTAAAATGTCTGATGCTGGCCGTTAAAGTATCTTCAATGCTGCCTTTCCAGACAGAACAATTCAAAGTACAGGGCTCGTCCGGGATTTGAACCCGGGACCTCTCGCACCCTAAGCGAGAATCATACCCGTAGACCAACGAGCCAATAACTCTTATGTTCATTTCAGACAAGGGCCTACGCGCATTCAACAGACGTCAACTTTGCTGCGTGGAATGGTTGGATCATGCAGGGACCAAACCACAACCGACTCTTGTAAAAGTTTTCAAATCCCCGCATATGCCTACAACAACAAGCCAGACATGCCAGTGCACTTTGCATTCTAAAGAAACTGCTCTCGAACACAACAAAGTAAGGGTACTCTTTGTACGCATAGTTTGATTTCTTCAAGATATCTTTGAATTCTGAACGGTTTACCTCGTACACAGTTGGTTTAAAGACAGCTTTTTTTGAATTTTAAAGCATTCTGAACACAACTATTCCTTTTGTTTGCCTTACATACACACAGCCATCTGATCTTGGAGCTTAAGCATGCGTTGTAATGTTTTCAAAAGCATGCAGATGCAAACTTTATTTGCGACCACCTTGTCTCTGTGATGATATGAGTTAACAATTCTAAAAAAAACCATGACCAAATTTGACACTGAAGGTTATATTAAACTGGTAGGTGGATAGCTACTTTCACAGTGGAATGTTCACACTGTCCAGTACAGGCTTTTTTATTCCTTATGAATGGACGGTCCGTGAAGAAAAGGAACCAAGGAAGTTTTGAAAATTTAAGAAGCTTAAGGGTTTGGAGCAATGCTGGTGTCTCCCAGCCCGCTGCTGGTGAGCTACGTTCCTGTGGGATTTCAGTCGAAAAACAAACACAGTCAGCTCATCAGGGTTACCATTCAATATCCACTGTTCTTTTGCTACTCACTAACCCCAACTGCTTGACAAGTTCACGGCAGCATGCCTTTAACTGGTTCGACTGCTGGGGAATGGAATGTGGAAGTTCAAAGCCCCTCTCGTTGGCAAAAAAGCCATCAACTGAGGCTTGTGGATAGGAATAGACTCCCAATACGCATCAGAATTAATGCAACGGACGACAAGATGGGCATTCCAACCCACTGAATAACACGTTTCACATGGGGGTATAGCTCAGTGGTAGAGCATTTGACTGCAGATCAAGAGGTCCCCGGTTCAAATCCGGGTGCCCCCTCTGTGGAAAGTGGATTGATGGAATTTGCATAGACTTTTGTAATCAACTGCAGCCATGTTGTCTGTGTTGGGATACTAAACTGGTTTCATTTCAAAGTTTAATGACTTCCTCACCTGTGATAAATGGATTGAAACGGACCCTCAGAAATGCTAGAGGGCAAGTGGATCATCAAAACAGCTTTTTGATGAACACAGATCTTGGATTCAGCATTTAGAGGCGGCTGGTACTTTTTTCTCATTTATACGAAAGCATTTAACACCACGTCACGGCTAGAAACCTCCAAAACTGGTGACAGGTTACAACAAGAGCAGCTTTCCAACAGGCACCAAACGACGAGGATGGGATTCGAATCCACGCGTGCAGGGCCTACGGGCAGTCCATCGCCTTAACCACTCAGCCACCTCGTCGAGCTGGCTAGCAAACTGGTCAAGACCCAAAGTGCCCCTTAAAATGTCTGATGCTGGCCGTTAAAGTATCTTCAATGCTGCCTTTCCAGACAGAACAATTCAAAGTACAGGGCTTGTCCGGGATTTGAACCCGGGACCTCTCGCACCCTAAGCGAGAATCATACCCATAGACCAACGAGCCAATAACTCTTATGTTCATTTCAGACAAGGGCCTACGCGCATTCAACAGACGTCAACTTTGCTGCGTGGAATGGTTGGATCATGCAGGGACCAAACCACAACCGACTCTTGTAAAAGTTTTCAAATCCCCGCATATGCCTACAACAACAAGCCAGACATGCCAGTGCACTTTGCATTCTAAAGAAACTGCTCTCGAACACAACAAAGTAAGGGTACTCTTTGTACGCATAGTTTGATTTCTTCAAGATATCTTTGAATTCTGAACGGTTTACCTCGTACACAGTTGGTTTAAAGACAGCTTTTTTTGAATTTTAAAGCATTCTGAACACACCTATTCCTTTTGTTTGCCTTACATGCACACAGCCATCTGATCTTGGAGCTTAAGCATGCGTTGTAATGTTTTCAAAAGCATGCAGATGCAAACTTTATTTGCGACCACCTTGTCTCTGTGATGATATGAGTTAACAATTCTAAAAAAAACCATGACCAAATTTGACACTGAAGGTTATATTAAACTGGTAGGCGGATAGCTACTTTCACAGTGGAATGTTCACACTGTCCAGTACAGGCTTTTTTATTCCTTATGAATGGACGGTCCGTGAAGAAAAGGAACCAAGGAAGTTTTGAAAATTTAAGAAGCTTAAGGGTTTGGAGCAATGCTGGTGTCTCCCAGCCC
Source organism: Triplophysa yarkandensis (assembly GCA_033220385.1). Lineage (NCBI taxonomy): Eukaryota > Metazoa > Chordata > Actinopteri > Cypriniformes > Nemacheilidae > Triplophysa > Triplophysa yarkandensis. The sequence continues at coordinate 13,889,388 of CM065662.1, read as the reverse complement.
GCTGCTGGTGAGCTACGTTCCTGTGGGATTTCAGTCGAAAAACAAACACAGTCAGCTCATCAGGGTTACCATTCAATATCCACTGTTCTTTTGCTACTCACTAACCCCAACTGCTTGACAAGTTCACGGCAGCATGCCTTTAACTGGTTCGACTGCTGGGGAATGGAATGTGGAAGTTCAAAGCCCCTCTCGTTGGCAAAAAAGCCATCAACTGAGGCTTGTGGATAGGAATAGACTCCCAATACGCATCAGAATTAATGCAACGGACGACAAGATGGGCATTCCAACCCACTGAATAACACGTTTCACATGGAAAAGGGTCGTGCGGAACTGCCAGCCACATCGTCGGAGGTGAGCTTCCCTCCCTCCAGGACATCTACACCAGGCGGTGCATAAAGAAATCCCGGAAGATCATCAGGGACTCCAGCCACCCATCTCACAGACTGCTCTCTATGCTGCCCTCAGGAAGACGTCTACGCAGCATCCGCTCCCGCACGAGTCGACTGAGGGATAGCTTTTTCCCTCAGGCTATACGACTCATGAACAATCAGAAATGACACACCCCCACACACAATATGTCACACACTGCACTTTAACGGCAAGTTTAACACTGGACAATATTTACACACTGCACTTTAAACAACAGCCTACCTCATCCATGCACAACTTGTTTACACTGTTACATTGTTTACATTATGCAGAACGTGCACACTCTGTGTTTAGTGTTTAATGTTTTTCTCGTGCTAAATGTATGTATGTTGAATGTTTCGACTGTGTTGTCTATGGTACACTGTGTGTACTGACTATATGTATGTGCATATTGCACACTGTCTTATGTCTGCACTATATGTTACATGTTATTTGTTACATGTACTGCGCTGTTTTTGGAGCAAGCTCCTAAGAATTTCACTCACCAGGGCACACGTGCCGTGGTGATGTGACAATAAAAGTGAATTGAATTGAATTGAATTGACATGGGGGTATAGCTCAGTGGTAGAGCATTTGACTGCAGATCAAGAGGTCCCCGGTTCAAATCCGGGTGCCCCCTCTGTGGAAAGTGGATTGATGGAATTTGCATAGACTTTTGTAATCAACTGCAGCCATGTTGTCTGTGTTGGGATACTAAACTGGTTTCATTTCAAAGTTTAATGACTTCCTCACCTGTGGTAAATGGATTGAAACGGACCCTCAGAAATGCTAGAGGGCAAGTCGATCATCAAAACAGCTTTTTGATGAACACAGATCTTGGATTCAGCATTTAGAGGCGGCTGGTACTTTTTTCTCATTTATACGAAAGCATTTAACACCACGTCACGGCTAGAAACCTCCAAAACTGGTGACAGGTTACAACAAGAGCAGCTTTCCAACAGGCACCAAACGACGAGGATGGGATTCGAATCCACGCGTGCAGGGCCTACGGGCAGTCCATCGCCTTAACCACTCAGCCACCTCGTCGAGCTGGCTAGCAAACTGGTCAAGACCCAAAGTGCCCCTTAAAATGTCTGATGCTGGCCGTTAAAGTATCTTCAATGCTGCCTTTCCAGACAGAACAATTCAAAGTACAGGGCTCGTCCGGGATTTGAACCCGGGACCTCTCGCACCCTAAGCGAGAATCATACCCATAGACCAACGAGCCAATAACTCTTATGTTCTTTTCAGACAAGGGCCTACCCGCATTCAACAGACGTCAACTTTGCTGCGTGGAATGGTTGGATCATGCAGGGACCAAACCACAACCGACTCTTGTAAAAGTTTTCAAATCCCCGCATATGCCTACAACAACAAGCCAGACATGCCAGTGCACTTTGCATTCTAAAGAAACTGCTCTCGAACACAACAAAGTAAGGGTACTCTTTGTACGCATAGTTTGATTTCTTCAAGATATCTTTGAATTCTGAACGGTTTACCTCGTACACAGTTGGTTTAAAGACAGCTTTTTTTGAATTTTAAAGCATTCTGAACACACCTATTCATTTTGTTTGCCTTACATGCACACAGCCATCTGATCTTGGAGCTTAAGCATGCGTTGTAATGTTTCAAAAGCATGCAGATGCAAACTTTATTTGCGACCACCTTGTCTCTGTGATGATATGAGTTAACAATTCTAAAAAAAACCATGACCAAATTTGACACTGAAGGTTATATTAAACTGGTAGGCGGATAGCTACTTTCACAGTGGAATGTTCACACTGTCCAGTACAGGCTTTTTTATTCCTTATGAATGGACGGTCCGTGAAGAAAAGGAACCAAGGAAGTTTTGAAAATTTAAGAAGCTTAAGGGTTTGGAGCAATGCTGGTGTCTCCCAGCCCGCTGCTGGTGAGCTACGTTCCTGTGGGATTTCAGTCGAAAAACAAACACAGTCAGCTCATCAGGGTTACCATTCAATATCCACTGTTCTTTTGCTACTCACTAACCCCAACTGCTTGACAAGTTCACGGCAGCATGCCTTTAACTGGTTCGACTGCTGGGGAATGGAATGTGGAAGTTCAAAGCCCCTCTCGTTGGCAAAAAAGCCATCAACTGAGGCTTGTGGATAGGAATAGACTCCCAATACGCATCAGAATTAATGCAACGGACGACAAGATGGGCATTCCAACCCACTGAATAACACGTTTCACATGGGGGTATAGCTCAGTGGTAGAGCATTTGACTGCAGATCAAGAGGTCCCCGGTTCAAATCCGGGTGCCCCCTCTGTGGAAAGTGGATTGATGGAATTTGCATAGACTTTTGTAATCAACTGCAGCCATGTTGTCTGTGTTGGGATACTAAACTGGTTTCATTTCAAAGTTTAATGACTTCCTCACCTGTGATAAATGTATTGAAACGGACCCTCAGAAATGCTAGAGGGCAAGTCGATCATCAAAACAGCTTTTTGATGAACACAGATCTTGGATTCAGCATTTAGAGGCGGCTGGTACTTTTTTCTCATTTATACGAAAGCATTTAACACCACGTCACGGCTAGAAACCTCCAAAACTGGTGACAGGTTACAACAAGAGCAGCTTTCCAACAGGCACCAAACGACGAGGATGGGATTCGAATCCACGCGTGCAGGGCCTACGGGCAGTCCATCGCCTTAACCACTCAGCCACCTCGTCGAGCTGACTAGCAAACTGGTCAAGACCCAAAGTGCCCCTTAAAATGTCTGATGCTGTCCGTTATCTTCAATGCTGCCTTTCCAGACAGAACAATTCAAAGTACAGGGCTCGTCCGGGATTTGAACCCGGGACCTCTCGCACCCTAAGCGAGAATCATACCCCTAGACCAACGAGCCAATAACTCTTACGATCATTTCAGACAAAGGCCTACGGGCATTCAACAGACGTCAACTTTGCTGCGTGGAATGGTTGGATCATGCAGGGACCAACCCACAACCGACTCTTGTAAAAGTTTTCAAATCCCTGCATATGCCTACAACAACAAGCCAGACATGCCAGTGCACTTTGCATTCTAAAGAAACTGCTCTCGAACACAACAAAGTAAGGGTACTCTTTGTACGCATAGCTTGATTTCTTCAAGATATCTTTGAATTCTGAACGGTTTACTTCGTACACAGTTGGTTTAAAGACAGCTTTTTTTGAATTTTAAAGCATTCTGAACACAACTATTCCTTTTGTTTGCCTTACATGCACACAGCCATCTGATCTTGGAGCTTGAGCATGCGTTGTAATGTTTTCAGAAGCATGCAGATGCAAACTTTATTTGCGACCACCTTGTCTTTGTGATGATATGAGTTAACAATTCTAGAAAAAACCATGACCAAATTTGACATTGAAGGTTATATTAAACTGGTAGGTGGATAGCTACTTTCACAGTGGAATGTTCACACTGTCCAGTACAGGCTTTTTTATTCCTTATGAATGGACGGTATGTGAAGAAAAGGAACCAAGGAAGTTTTGAAAATTTAAGAAGCTTAAGGGTTTGGAGCAATGCTGGTGTCTCCCAGCCCGCTGCTGGTGAGCTACGTTCCTGTGGGTTTTCAGTCGAAAAACAAACACAGTCAGGTCATCAGGGTTACCATTCAATATCCACTGTTCTTTTGCTACTCACTAACTGCTTGACAAGTTCACGGCAGCATGCCTTTAACTGGTTCGACTGCTGGGGAATGGAATCGAACACAACAAAGTAAGGGTACTCTTTGTACGCATAGTTTGATTTCTTCAAGATATCTTTGAATTCTGAACGGTTTACTTCGTACACAGTTGGTTTAAAGACAGCTTTTTTTGAATTTTAAAGCATTCTGAACACAACTATTCCTTTTGTTTGCCTTACATGCACACAGCCATCTGATCTTGGAGCTTAAGCATGTGTTGTAATGTTTTCAGAAGCATGCAGATGCAAACTTTATTTGCGACCACCATGTCTTTGATATGATATGAGTTAACAATTCTAGAAAAAACCATGACCAAATTTGACACTGAAGGTTATATTTAGGAGTATGAATGGACGGTCCGTGAAGAAAAGGAACCAAGGAAGTTTTGAAAATTTAAGAAGCTTATGGGTTTGGAGCAATGCTGGTGTCTCCCAGCCTGCTGCTGGTGAGCTACGTTCCTGTGGGCTCAGTGGTGGAGCATTTGACTGCAGATCAAGAGGTCCCCGGTTCAAATCCGGGTGCCCCCTCTGTGGAAAGTGGATTGATGGAATTTGCTTAGACTTTTGTAATCAACTGCAGCCATGTTGTCTGTGTTGGGATACTAAACTGGTTTCATTTCAAAGCTTAATGACTTCCTCACCTGTGATAAATGGATTGAAACGGACCCTCAGAAATGCTAGAGGGCAAGTCGATCATCAAAACAGCTTTTTGATGAACACAGGCTGGTACTTTTTTCTCATTTATACGAAAGAATTTAACACCACGTCACGGCTAGAAACCTCCAAAACTGGTGACAGGTTACAACAAGAGCAGCTTTCCAACAGGCACCAAACGACGAGGATGGGATTCGAACCCACGCGTGCAGAGCACAATGGATTAGCAGTCCATCGCCTTAACCACTCGGCCACCTCGTCGAGCTGTGTAGCAAAATGGTCAAGACCAAACGTGCCCCTTAAAATGTCTGATGCTGGCCATTAAAGTATCTTCAATGCTGCCTTTCCAGATAGAACAATTCAAAGTACAGGGCTCGTCCGGGATTTGAACCCGGGACCTCTCGCACCCTAAGCGAGAATCATACCCCTAGACCAACGAGCCAATAACTCTTATGTTCATTTCAGACAAGGGCCTACGGGCATTCAACAGACGTCAACTTTGCTGCGTGGAATGGTTGGATCATGCAGGGACCAACCCACAACCGACTCTTGTAAAAGTTTTCAAATCCCTGCATATGCCTACAACAAGCCAGACATGCCAGTGCACTTTGCATTCTAAAGAAACTGCTCTCGAACACAACAAAGTAAGGGTACTCTTTGTACGCATAGTTTGATTTCTTCAAGATATCTTTGAATTCTGAACGGTTTACTTCGTACACAGTTGGTTTAAAGACAGCTTTTTTTGAATTTTAAAGCATTCTGAACACAACTATTCCTTTTGTTTGCCTTACATGCACACAGCCATCTGATCTTTGAGCTTAAGCATGCGTTGTAATGTTTTCAGAAGCATGCAGATGCAAACTTTATTTGCGACCACCTTGTCTTTGTGATGATATGAGTTAACAATTCTAGAAAAAACCATGACCAAATTTGACACTGAAGGTTATATTAAACTGGTAGGCGGATAGCTACTTTCACAGTGGAATGTTCACACTGTCCAGTACAGGCTTTTTTATTTCTTATGAATGGACGGTCCGTGAAGAAAAGGAACCAAGGAAGTTTTGAAAATTTAAGAAGCTTAAGGGTTTGGAGCAATGCTGGTGGCTCCCAGCCCGCTGCTGGTGAGCTACGTTCCTGTGGGATTTCAGTCGAAAAACAAACACAGTCAGCTCATCAGGGTTACCATTCAATATCCACTGTTGTTTTGCTACTCACTAACCCCAACTGCTTGACAAGTTAACGGCAGCATGCCTTTAACTGGTTCGACTGCTGGGGAATGGAATCGAACACAACAAAGTAAGGGTACTCTTTGTACGCATAGTTTGATTTCTTCAAGATATCTTTGAATTCTGAACGGTTTACTTCGTACACAGTTGGTTTAAAGACAGCTTTTTTTGAATTTTAAAGCATTCTGAACACAACTATTCCTTTTGTTTGCCTTACATGCACACAGCCATCTGATCTTGGAGCTTAAGCATGCGTTGTAATGTTTTCATAAGCATGCAGATGCAAACTTTATTTGCGACCACCATGTCTTTGTGATGATATGAGTTAACAATTCTAGAAAAAACCATGACCAAATTTGACACTGAAGGTTATATTTAGGAGTATGAATGGACGGTCCGTGAAGAAAAGGAACCAAGGAAGTTTTGAAAATTTAAGAAGCTTAAGGGTTTGGAGCAATGCTGGTGTCTCCCAGCCCACTGCTGGTGAGCTACGTTCCTGTGGGCTCAGTGGTAGAGCATTTGACTGCAGATCAAGTGGTCCCCGGTTCAAATCCGGGTGCCCCCTCTGTGGAAAGTGGATTGATGGAATTTGCTTAGACTTTTGTAATCAACTGCAGCCATGTTGTCTGTGTTGGGATACTAAACTGGTTTCATTTCAAAGCTTAATGACTTCCTCACCTGTGATAAATGGATTGAAACAGACCCTCAGAAATGCTAGAGGGCAAGTCGATCATCAAAACAGCTTTTTTGATGAACACAGATCTTGGATTCAGCATTCAGAGGCGGCTGGTACTTTTTTCTCATTTATACGAAAGCATTTAACACCACGTCTACGCTAGAAACCTCCAAAACTGGTGACAGGTTACAACAAGAGCAGCTTTCCAACAGGCACCAAACGACGAGGATGGGATTCGAAGCCACGCGTGCAGAGCACAATGGATTAGCAGTCCATCGCCTTAACCACTCGGCCACCTCGTCGAGCTTTGTAGCAAAATGGTCAAGACCCAACGTGCCCCTTAAAATGTCTGATGCTGGCCATTAAAGTATCTTCAATTCTGCCTTTCCAGACAGAACAATTCAAAGTATAGGGCTCGTCCGGGATTTGAACCCGGGACCTCTCGCACCCTAAGCGAGAATCATACCCCTAGACCAACGAGCCAATAAGTCTTATGTTGATGATAAGCAGATAGCTACTTTCAAAGTGGAATGTTCACACTGTCCAGTACAGGCTTTTTTATTCCTTATGAATGGACGGTCCGTGAAGAAAAGGAACCAAGGAAGTTTTGAAAATTTAAGAAGCTTAAGGGTTTGGAGCAATGCTGGTGTCTCCCAGCCTGCTGCTGGTGAGCTACGTTCCTGTGGGATTTCAGTCGAAAAACAAACACAGTCAGCTCATCAGGGTTACCATTCAATATCCACTGTTCTTTTGCTACTCACTAACCCCAACTGCTTGACAAGTTCACGGCAGCATGCCTTTAACTGGTTCGACTGCTGGGGAATGGAACGTGAAAGTTCAAAGCCCCTCTCGTTGGCAAAAAAGCCATCAACTTAGTCTTGTGGATAGGAATAGACTCCCAATACGCATCAGAATTAATGCAACGGACGACAAGATGGTCATTCCAACCCACTGAACAGCACGTTTCATATGGGGGTATAGCTCAGTGGTAGAGCATTTGACTGCAGATCAAGAGGTCCCTGGTTCAAATCCGGATGCCCCCTCTGTGTAAAGTGGATTGATGGAGTTTGCTTAGACTTTTGTAATCAACTGCAGCCACGTTTTCTGTGTTGGGATACTAAACTGGTTTCATTTCAAAGCTTAATGACTTCCTCACCTGTGATAAATGTATTGAAACGGACCCTCAGAAATGCTAGAGGGCAAGTCGATCATCAAAACAGCTTTTTGATTAACACAGATCTTGGATTCAGCATTCAGAGGCGGCTGGTACTTTTTTCTTATTTATACAAAAGCATTTAACACCACGTCACGGCTAGAAGCCTCCAAAACTGGTGACAGGTTACAACAAGAGCAGCTTGCCAACAGGCATCAAACGACGAGGATGGGATTCGAACCCACGCGTGCAGAGCACAATGGATTAGCAGTCCATCGCCTTAACCACTCGGCCACCTCGTCGAGCAGTGTAGCAAAATGGTCAAGACCCAACGTGCCCCTTAAAATGTCTGATCCTGGCCATTAAAGTATCTTCAATGCTGCCTTTCCAGACAGAACAATTCAAAGTACAGGGCTCGTCCGGGATATGAACCCGGGACCTCTCGCACCCTAAGCGAGAATCATACCCCTAGACCAACGAGCCAATAACTCTTATGTTCATTTCAGACAATGCGTTACGCTCATTCAACAGACGTCAACTTTGCTGCGTGGAATGGTTGGATCATGCAGGGACCAACCCACAACCGACTCTTGTAAAAGTTTTCAAATCCCTGCATATGCCTACAACAACAAGCCAGACATGCCAGTGCACTTTGCATTCTAAAGAAACTGCTCTCGAACACAACAAAGTAAGGGTACTCTTTGTACGCATAGTTTGATTTCTTCAAGATATCTTTGAATTCTGAACGGTTTACTTCGTACACAGTTGGTTTAAAGACAGCTTTTTTTGAATTTGAAAGCATTCTGAACAGAACTATTCCTTTTGTTTGCCTTACATGCACACAGCCATCTGATCTTGGAGCTTAAGCATGCGTTGTAATGTTTTCAGAAGCATGCAGATGCAAACTTTATTTGCGAGCACCTTGTCTTTGTGATGATATGAGTTAACAATTCTAGAAAAAACCATGACCAAATTTGACACTGAAGGTTATATTAAACTGGTAGGCGGATAGCTACTTTCACAGTGGAATGTTCACACTGTCCAGTACAGGCTTTTTTATTTCTTATGAATGGACGGTCCGTGAAGAAAAGGAACCAAGGAAGATTTGAAAATTTAAGAAGCTTAAGGGTTTGGAGCAATGCTGGTGTCTCCCAGCCCGCTGCTGGTGAGCTACGTTCCTGTGGGATTTCAGTCGAAAAACAAACACAGTCAGCTCATCAGGGTTAGCATTCAATATCCACTGTTCTTTTGCTACTCACTAACTGCTTGACAAGTTCACGGCAGCATGCCTTTAACTGGTTCGACTGCTGGGGAATGGAATCGAACACAACAAAGTAAGGGTACTCTTTGTACGCATAGTTTGATTTCTTCAAGATATCTTTGAATTCTGAACGGTTTACTTCGTACACAGTTGGTTTAAAGACAGCTTTTTTTGAATTTTAAAGCTTTCTGAACACAACTATTCCTTTTGTTTGCCTTACATGCACACAGCCATCTGATCTTGGAGCTTAAGCATGCGTTGTAATGTTTTCAGAAGCATGCAGATGCAAACTTTATTTGCGAGCACCATGTCTTTGTGATGATATGTGTTAACAATTCTAGAAAAAACCATGACCAAATTTGACACTGAAGGTTATATTTAGGAGTATGAATGGACGGTCCGTGAAGAAAAGGAACCAAGGAAGTTTTGAAAATTTAAGAAGCTTAAGGGTTTGGAGCAATGCTGGTGTCTCCCAGCCTGCTGCTGGTGAGCTACGTTCATGTGGGCTCAGTGGTAGAGCATTTGACTGCAGATCAAGAGGTCCCCGGTTCAAATCCGGGTGCCCCCTCTGTGGAAAGTGGATTGATGGAATTTACTTAGACTTTTGTAATCAACTGCAGCCATGTTGTCTGTGTTGGGATACTAAACTGGTTTCATTTCAAAGCTTAATGACTTCCTCACCTGTGATAAATGGATTGAAACGGACCCTCAGAAATGCTAGAGGGCAAGTCGATCATCAAAACAGCTTTTTGATGAACACAGGCTGGTACTTTTTTCTCATTTATACGAAAGCATTTAACACCACGTCACGGCTAGAAACCTCCAAAACTGGTGACAGGTTACAACAAGAGCAGCTTTCCAACAGGCACCAAACGACGAGGATGGGATTCGAAGCCACGCGTGCAGAGCACAATGGATTAGCAGTCCATCGCCTTAACCACTCGGCCACCTCGTCGAGCTGTGTAGCAAAATGGTCAAGACCAAACGTGCCCCTTAAAATGTCTGATGCTGGCCATTAAAGTATCTTCAATGCTGCCTTTCCAGACAGAACAATTCAATCCGGGTGCCCCCTCTGTGGAAAGTGGATTGATGGAATTTGCTTAGACTTTTGTAATCAACTGCAGCCATGTTGTCTGTGTTGGGATACTAAACTGGTTTCATTTCAAAGCTTAATGACTTCCTCACCTGTGATAAATGGATTGAAACGGACCCTCAGAAATGCTAGAGGGCAAGTCGATCATCAAAACAGCTTTTTGATGAACACAGGCTGGTACTTTTTTCTCATTTATACGAAAGCATTTAACACCACGTCACGGCTAGAAACCTCCAAAACTGGTGAGAGGTTACAACAAGAGCAGCTTTCCAACAGGCATCAAACGACGAGGATGAGATGTGAAAAATGGTCAAGACCCAACGTACCCCTTAAAATGTCTGATGCTGGCCATTAAAGTATCTTCAATGCTGCCTTTCCAGACAGAACAATTCAAAGAACAGCTTTTTGATGAACACAGATCTTGGATTCAGCATTTAGAGGCTCCTGGTACTTTTTTCTCATTTATACGAAAGCATTTAACACCACGTCATGGCTAGAAGCCTCCAAATTGGTGAAAGGTTACAACAAGAGCAGCTTAACAGGCACCAAACAACGAGGATGGGATTCGAATCTACGCGTGCAGAGCACAATGGTTTAGCAGTCCATCGACTTAACCACTCGGCCACCTTGTTGAGCTGTGTGAAAATGGTCAAGACCTAACGTACCCCTTAAAATGTCTGATGCTGGCCATTAAAGTATCTTCAATGCTGCCTTTCCAGACAGAACAATTCAAAGTTCAGGGCTCGTCTGGGATTTGAACCCGGGACCTCTCGCACCCGAAGCGAGAATCATACCCCTAGACCAACGAGCCAATAACTCTTATGTTCATTTCAGACAAGGGCCTGCGGGCATTCAACAGACGTCAACTTTGGAGCAATGCTGGTGTCTCCCAGCCCGCCGCTGGTGAGCTACGTTCCTGTGGGATTTCAGACGAAAACAAACACAGTCAGCTCATCAGGGTTACCATTCAATATCCACTGTTCTTTTGCTACTCACTAACCCCAACTGCTTGACAAGTTCACGGCAGCATGCCTTTAACTAGTTCGACTGCTGGGGAATGGAATGTGAAAGTTCAAAGCCCCTCTCGTTGGCAAAAAAGCCATCAACTGAGGCTTGTGGATAGGAATAGACTCCCAATACGCATCAGAATTAATGTGTGATAAATGGTAAAAGTTTTCAAATCCCTGCATATGCCTACAATAACAAGCCAGACATGCCAGTGCACTTTGCATTCTAAAGAAACTGCTCTCGATCACAACAAAGTAAGGGTACTCTTTGTACGCATAGTTTGATTTCTTCAAGATATCTTTGAATTCTGAACGGTTTACTTCGTACACAGTTGGTTTAAAGACAGCTTTTTTTGAATTTTAAAGCATTCTGAACACAACTATTCCTTTTGTTTGCCTTACATGCACACAGCCATCTGATCTTGGAGCTTAAGCATGCGTTGTAATGTTTTCAGAAGCATGCAGATGCAAACTTTATTTGCGAGCACCATGTCTTTGTGATGATATGAGTTAACAATTCTAGAAAAAACCATGACCAAATTTGACACTGAAGGTTATATTTAGGAGTATGAATGGACGGTCCGTGAAGAAAAGGAACCAAGGAAGTTTTGAAAATTTAAGAAGCTTAAGGGTTTGGAGAAATGCTGGTGTCTCCCAGCCCGCTGCTGGTGAGCTACGTTCCTGTGGGCTCAGTAGTAGAGCATTTGACTGCAGATCAAGAGGTCCCCGGTTCAAATCCGGGTGCCCCCTCTGTGGAAAGTGGATTGATGGAATTTGCTTAGACTTTTGTAATCAACTGCAGCCATGTTGTCCGTGTTGGGATACTAAACTGGTTTCATTTCAAAGCTTAATGACTTCCTCACCTGTGATAAATGTATTGAAACGGACCCTCAGAAATGCTAGAGGGCAAGTCGATCATCAAAACAGCTTTTTGATGAACACAGATCTTGGATTCAGCATTTAGAGGCGGCTGGTACTTTTTTCTGATTTATACGAAAGCATTTAACACCACGTCACGGCTAGAAACCTCCAAAACTGGTGACAGGTTACAACAAGAGCAGCTTTCCAACAGGCACCAAACGACGAGGATGGGATTCGAACCCACGCGTGCAGAGCAAAATGGATTAGCAGTCCATCGCCTTAACCACTCGGCCACCTCGTCGAGCAGTGTAGCAAAATGGTCAAGACCCAACGTGCCCCTTAAAATGTCTGATCCTGGCCATTAAAGTATCTTCAATGCTGCCTTTCCAGACAGAACAATTCAAAGTACATGAACCCGGGACCTCTCGCACCCTAAGCGAGAATCATACCCCTAGACCAACGAGCCAATAACTCTTATGTTCATTTCAGACAATGCGTTACGGTAATTCAACAGATGTCAACTTTGCTGCGTGGAATGGTTGGATCATGCAGGGACCAACCCACAACCGACTCTTGTAAAAGTTTTCAAATCCCTGCATATGCCTACAACAACAAGCCAGACATGCCAGTGCACTTTGCATTCTAAAGAAACTGCTCTCGAACACAACAAAGTAAGGGTACTCTTTGTACGCATAGTTTGATTTCTTCAAGATATCTTTGAATTCTGAACGGTTTACTTCGTACACAGTTGGTTTAAAGACAGCTTTTTTTGAATTTGAAAGCATTCTGAACAGAACTATTCCTTTTGTTTGCCTTACATGCACACAGCCATCTGATCTTGGAGCTTAAGCATGCGTTGTAATGTTTTCAGAAGCATGCAGATGCAAACTTTATTTGCGAGCACCTTGTCTTTGTGATGATATGAGTTAACAATTCTAGAAAAAACCATGACCAAATTTGACACTGAAGGTTATATTAAACTGGTAGGCGGATAGCTACTTTCACAGTGGAATGTTCACACTGTCCAGTACAGGCTTTTTTATTTCTTATGAATGGACGGTCCGTGAAGAAAAGGAACCAAGGAAGATTTGAAAATTTAAGAAGCTTAAGGGTTTGGAGCAATGCTGGTGTCTCCCAGCCCGCTGCTGGTGAGCTACGTTCCTGTGGGATTTCAGTCGAAAAACAAACACAGTCAGCTCATCAGGGTTACCATTCAATATCCACTGTTCTTTTGCTACTCACTAACCCCAACTGCTTGACAAGTTCACGGCAGCATGCCTTTAACTGGTTCGACTGCTGGGGAATGGAATGTGAAAGTTCAAAGCCCCTCTCGTTGGCAAAAAAGCCATCAACTGAGGCTTGTGGATAGGAATAGACTCCCAATACGCATCAGAATTAATGCAACGGACGACAAGATGGGCATTCCAACCCACTGAATAACACGTTTCACATGGGGGTATAGCTCAGTGGTAGAGCATTTGACTGCAGATCAAGAGGTCCCCGGTTCAAATCCGGGTGCCCCCTCTGTGGAAAGTGGATTGATGGAATTTGCTCAGACTTTTGTAATCAACTGCAGCCATGTTGTCTGTGTTGGGATACTAAACTGGTTTCATTTCAAAGCTTAATGACTTCCTCACCTGTGATGAATGGATTGAAACGGACCCTCAGAAATGCTAGAGGGCAAGTCGATCATCAAAACAGCTTTTTGATGAACACAGATCTTGGATTCAGCATTTAGAGGCGGCTGGTACTTTTTTCTCATTTATACGAAAGCATTTAACACCACGTCTCCAAAACTGGTGACAGGTTACAACAAGAGCAGCTTTCCAACAGGCACCAAACGACAAGGATGGGATTCGAACCCACGCGTGGATTAGCAGTCCATCGCCTTAACCACTCGGCCACCTCGTCGAGCTGTGTAGCAAAATGGTCAAGACCCAACTTGCCCCTTAAAATGTCTGATGCTGGCCGTTAAAGTATCTTCAATGCTGCCTTTCCAGACAGAACAATTCAAAGTACAGGGCTCGTCCGGGATTTGAACCCGGGACCTCTCGCACCCTAAGCGAGAATCATACCCCTAGACCAACGAGCCAATAACTCTGATGTTCCTTTCAGACAAGGGCCCACGGGCATTCAACAGACGTCAACTTTGCTGCGTGGAATGGTTGGATCATGCAGGGACCAACCCACAACCGACTCTTGTAAAAGTTTTCAAATCCCTGCATATGCCTACAACAACAAGCCAGACATGCCAGTGCACTTTGCATTCTAAATTTAGGAAGCTTAAGGGTTTGGAGCAATGCTGGTGTCTCCCAGCCTGCTGCTGGTGAGCTACGTTCCTGTGGGATTTCAGTCGAAAAACAAACACAGTCAGCTCATCAGGGTTACCATTCAATATCCACTGTTCTTTTGCTACTCACTAACCCCAACTGCTTGACAAGTTCACGGCAGCATGCCTTTAACTGGTTCGACTGCTGGGGAATGGAATGTGAAAGTTCAAAGCCCCTCTCGTTGGCAAAAAAGCCATCAACTGAGTCTTGTGGATAGGAATAGACTCCCAATACGCATCAGAATTAATGCAACGGACGACAAGATGGGCATTCCAACCCACTGAATAGCACGTTTCACATGGGGGTATAGCTCAGTGGTAGAGCATTTG
>CM065662.1:13822204-13872204 GCA_033220385.1 Triplophysa yarkandensis | reverse complement strand
CTGCCTTTCCAGACAGAACAATTCAAAGTACAGGGCTCGTCCAGGATTTGAACCCAGGACCTCTCGCACCCTAAGCGAGAATCATACCCCTAGACCAACGAGCCAACAACTCTTATGTTCATTTCAGACAATGCCTTACGGTCATTCAACAGACGTCAACTTTGCTGCGTGGAATGGTTGGATCATGCAGGGACCAACCCACAACCGACTCTTGTAAAAGTTTTCAAATCCCTGCATATGCCTACAACAATAAGCCAGACATGCCAGTGCACTTTGCATTCTAAAGAAACTGCTCTCGAACACAACAAAGTAAGGGTACTCTTTGTACGCATAGTTTGATTTCTTCAAGATTTCTTTGAATTCTGAACGGTTTACTTCGTACACAGTTGGTTTAAAGACAGCTTTTTTTTAATTTTAAAGCATTCTGAACACAACTATTCCTTTTGTTTGCCTTACATGCACACAGCCATCTGATCTTGGAGCTTAAGCATGCGTTGTAATGTTTTCAGAAGCATGCAGATGCAAACTTTATTTGCGATCACCTTGTCTTTGTGATGATATGAGTTAACAATTCTAGAAAAAACCATGACCAAATTTGACACTGAAGGTTATATTAAACTGGTAGGCGGATAGCTACTTTCACAGTGGAATGTTCACACTGTCCAGTACAGGCTTTTTTATTTCTTATGAATGGACGGTCCGTGAAGAAAAGGAACCAAGGAAGTTTTGAAAATTTAAGAAGCTTAAGGGTTTGGAGCAATGCTGGTGTCTCCCAGCCCGCTGCTGGTGAGCTACGTTCCTGTGGGATTTCAGTCGAAAAACAAACACAGTCAGCTCATCAAGGTTACCATTCAATATCCACTGTTCTTTTGCTACTCACTAACCCCAACTGCTTGACAAGTTCACGGCAGCATGCCTTTAACTGGTTCGACTGCTGGGGAATGGAATGTGAAAGTTCAAAGCCCCTCTCGTTGGCAAAAAAGCCATCAACTGAATCTTGTGGATAGGAATAGACTCCCAATACGCATCAGAATTAATGTGTGATAAATGGTAAAAGTTTTCAAATCCCTGCATATGCCTACAACAACAAGCCAGACATGCCAGTGCACTTTGCATTCTAAAGAAACTGCTCTCGAACACAACAAAGTAAGGGTACTCTTTGTACGCATAGTTTGATTTCTTCAAGATATCTTTGAATTCTGAACGGTTTACTTCGTACACAGTTGGTTTAAAGACAGCTTTTTTTGAATTTGAAAGCATTCTGAACAGAACTATTCCTTTTGTTTGCCTTACATGCACACAGCCATCTGATCTTGGAGCTTAAGCATGCGTTGTAATGTTTTCAGAAGCATGCAGATGCAAACTTTATTTGAGAGCACCTTGTCTTTGTGATGATATGAGTTAACAATTCTAGAAAAAACCATGACCAAATTTGACACTGAAGGTTATATTAAACTGGTAGGCGGATAGCTACTTTCACAGTGGAATGTTCACACTGTCCAGTACAGGCTTTTTTATTTCTTATGAATGGACAGTCCGTGAAGAAAAGGAACCAAGGAAGATTTGAAAATTTAAGAAGCTTAAGGGTTTGGAGCAATGCTGGTGTCTCCCAGCCCGCTGCTGGTGAGCTACGTTCCTGTGGGATTTCAGTCGAAAAACAAACACAGTCAGCTCATCAGGGTTAGCATTCAATATCCACTGTTCTTTTGCTACTCACTAACCCCAACTGCTTGACAAGTTCACGGCAGCATGCCTTTAACTGGTTCGACTGCTGGGGAATGGAATCGAACACAACAAAGTAAGGGTACTCTTTGTACGCATAGTTTGATTTCTTCAAGATATCTTTGAATTCTGAATGGTTTACTTCGTACACAGTTGGTTTAAAGACAGCTTTTTTTGAATTTTAAAGCATTCTGAACACAACTATTCCTTTTGTTTGCCTTACATGCACACAGCCATCTGATCTTGGAGCTTAAGCATGCGTCTTAATGTTTTCAGAAGCATGCAGATGCAAACTTTATTTGCGAGCACCATGTCTTTGTGATGATATGAGTTAACAATTCTAGAAAAAACCATGACCAAATTTGACACTGAAGCTTATATTTAGGAGTATGAATGGACGGTCCGTGAAGAAAAGGAACCAAGGAAGTTTTGAAAATTTAAGAAGCTTAAGGGTTTGGAGAAATGCTGGTGTCTCCCAGCCCGCTTCTGGTGAGCTACGTTCCTGTGGGCTCAGTGGTAGAGCATTTGACTGCAGATCAAGAGGTCCCCGGTTGAAATCCGGGTGCCCCCTCTGTGGAAAGTGGATTGATGGAATTTGCTTAGACTTTTGTAATCAACTGCAGCCATGTTGTCTGTGTTGGGATACTAAACTGGTTTCATTTCAAAGCTTAATGACTTCCTCACCTGTGATAAATGGATTGAAACGGACCCTCAGAAATGCTAGAGGGCAAGTCGATCATCAAAACAGCTTTTTGATGAACACAGATCTTGGATTCAGCATTTAGAGGCGGCTGGTACTTTTTTCTCATTTATACGAAAGCATTTAACACCACGTCACGGCTAGAAACCTCCAAAACTGGTGACAGGTTACAACAAGAGCAGCTTTCCAACAGGCACCAATAGACTCCCAATACGCATCAGAATTAATGAATAGGACCAAACGACGAGGATGGGATTCGAACCCACGCGTGCAGAGCACAATGGATTAGAGCGCCAGCTGCCGAAGGATCGTCCGGGCAAATGTTGAAGAATGTTGAACGTACAGCCAATCGCGTTGGGTCGCTTCAACATTCGCAACCAATCACGTTTGAGCGCTTCAACATTTGCATCCAATCACAGAGCGGCAGCTTCAACATTTTCAACATTTCACCAATCAGAGTACCAGAATGTTGAGGACACGCTTACGCTGGTCGCCAGTGGGTGGCGTAAGCGGTTGAGATTGCCGAAGTCATCCGAAGGTTCACGAGTTTTGACGAAAGCTATGAAAGAGGTCAGGTGAGTGTCAGAGGTCAAGAAGGTACAGTAGAACGTTTAAGACCGTCGAAGAACATCACTGCCACGGACCTCACCGGTTTATACAAACAAAAGGAACATTTGTGACAGCAGTATTAACGGTAAGAAATATATTATAACAATTTGTGCAAGACCAGTGTATTTTTTAATCATTTTTAATTACTGTGCGTTTTGCAAAACAGTTTAGGACTGAAAAATGTCGACAAAAAGGTCACACAAAGCCATGTCTGATGCTGAATGGGTTTCTCGTCTGAGAAAGTTTGCCAACACTGGAGTTTGGCCATCAGATGAAGGCAACAGACCAGCACCCAGGCAGAAGAAGTGGCACGAGATTTTTCAAAGGGAAGGAGTTTGTTTATTTCATTTTTGCACGATGGCACATTGTTTATTTACTTGGCATGGTTGACTATTAAAAGTAGTGTACTGTATGTACCTAATAGATCACCACATGAGCCTGTTAATTATGGAAAAAAGGTTATTCAAACATGCACACAAGACACTGCTACACACATTCATGTAGATTTGATTTTTTTGTTAAATAATGTATAATGTTAATGTAGTAACAATATAATTATTGACGGCGTCTGTATTGTTAAAGAGAGGGTGGTTGAGGGATGTTTATTGAATAGTAGGTTTGTAACAAAATATTAAATATTTTAATTTTCCTCATTTCAATGGAGTCTCCGGGTAACTATTGGCGTTTTGTTAATAATGCATGTATTGTGTACATTTGTGTTCCAGATTGAAAAATGTCCAATGCAGTCTCGTGGTCAGCTGACCTTGCATGGAACTGTTCAGAAGTGCTTGTGTGGTTTTCACACTCAGAAGGTAACTTTATTGTTAATGTTTTGCTGGTATTTTCCCCTTCTAAAATGTTCTTCTTCCAAAATTTTTGAACTGTATTTCTGTTATTGTTGTATTCAGCCCACTGCCTCTTCTGCACCTACCACCCGGGTCGTGGACCAGCCTGCTTCCACAGCACCACCAGTACAGAAGCGGAGTGAACCCCAGCCTCAGGCCCAGCCCCATCCATCGACATCAAGGATAGCACCGAGTTTGTCAATGGTATAACTATTTCCTATATACTCTATTCAATATATAATTTTATATATTTTTATAATTTTAGTACACAGTATGTCTTAAAGTGTCAAAGAATTTTGTTGCCAATTACAAAGGATAGTAAAGGATTTCACACATGCGTGTCAACTGTACCACCCTGTGGGGGCAGGGGGCAGCTTGTCAACTCATTGGTGAGTTTGGCTGTCTCAGGTAAGCCCAGCTTTTGGGTGAGGTGTTTTCACATCTTTGTGTCTGTTCTAACACCTTGTTGGGAAAGTTCTGATTGTCTCATTGGTTTGGTTCCGCTGTCAGGGAAATGATAACCCATATGAAAAAATTGACTTTATATTTTTCTCACTTTTCAAAAAATTACTCTTTGAGTTTACCAAACCAAGGTTTAGCGGGTCTCACTTAGCTGCAGCAAAGCCAAATGTAACTGTGCCTAGAAGACCTCAGGTTAATGACCCATCAAGTGCAGCAGTGTCCAGTGCCCCTTTACTAAGCACCGATGTCTCTGTAAGTATTGGCATAATCCACAATGCATTCTATTAAAACACTTTACACTCACCATCACTTTGTAGAGAACATATTTTACTCCAGGAGGCCACCTTGTAATGAAATAAGATCAGTACTACATAATGCTTCCATTCATATACTTTACACGCTGAATTGATAAAAAAACAACACATTTTCCTCACTTTATTAACAGTTTATTAACTTTATTTGCCTCAACAATTTCAACAGTGATTTTGAAATCTCTCAATATTACTCATTTTATTTTTGTTATCATACAATTGCTACTTTGGTTGAATGTAATATTCTAAAGCATCTTTGGTCACACACCTCCGACCAATGGTGTTTTGTTCCTTCTAATAATTATAGGACAGTTGTGCTTAATGTGGTATTATTCACTGCATGATTTTATAGACACAAGTCCCTGGAGTTCCAGCATCTGTCCGAAAAATCACTGAGGGTGTGACCAGTCCTGCACAGTCATGTAGTATTGTCTCGGTAAGTTATCTTATATTTTATCATTTAAAATATTTCAATATTTAAAAAAATATAAATGTTTGTAAAACTACAAAAATATATATTCGCGGATGTCGATGTTTAATATGTTACTCTGGGCTATTACACAATTGACTTGCTGAACAAAACGTTTTATTTCTTCTCCTTAATAGGCTGCTCCATCTGGGGATTCACTGCAAGCTCCTGCTTCAGTTTTGCTTCCTCGGTTGTGGTCTGAGACCTTACCAACAGAGGATCACAGGTGGATTGCAAGCAGGCTTTTTAGAATTGGCTCCAAAGGAAAGCCAGAGCTCCGTGACAACCTTCAGCTCTGGTATTACCCTCCAGAGCCAGCACTTACCTACAATCAGGCTCCAGCTCCAGACAGATTTTTTTCACATGCTCTTTTGCTATGGATGCCATATAAGCTGTGGGGGGTCAAGGTGCTCTGTCCCAATGCGGCCTGTGGACAGCATCAGCTTACAGGAGGTGGTCTGCACAAGAGGACACGGCAGGTTCTGGACATCGACAGGATGTACAACATGGTCACAGAAACACTGATCTGTACCAAGTGCAAAGCTTCTCACGTGTCCTGGAGTCAGACTGTCCTGCGACAGCTGGATCTGGGCCATCGCACTGAGTTTCGGGTTATCCTCACGCAGAAGTAAGTACACTTTTCTTCCACATACAGTTGTCATCCCATCATTGCAAACATTTTGCAAATGATATATGTATTTTACATTATTTTGTGTGCGCTTTTCACAAGGTATGCCTGTGATCTAAGAGTCATTAGACTTCTGCGTGAGCGCGGCATTGGCAATAGTCCCACAAGGGTGGTCAAACAGCTGAATGAGAACCACAGCGAGGAGTGGCTTCAGCGTGTGGCACGGTACTCCACACAGTGTATGGACTTTGTCAACCGTCCTGGGGTGTTGCCAATTAAATTCCAGGAGCCCCCGAAGCATACAGTGGTTCCAAGCTGGAAGTGGCTCCTCACCGTTTACAGCCAAGACATCCTGACAAGGCTGGATGAAATCCAGGCAAGGATAACATCCACTTACGGGACAGTTTTAAAAATGGATTCAACGAAAAAGGTTAGTGGTGGATTTGTGTTTACGTTTGCTGTTGTCTGTTATATGCCAGCATGTTATTCTATTTGAATTATACATTGTAGAACTCTCTCATCATTGTATGATGATTTATTGCATTTAATGCACTCTCCCAATTATGTCTATTGTAGATCACCAAAAAGCTCGCTGGGACGGCTAGAGGAACAGGACTTTGGCTCACCTCTGTTGGCAACGAGTTTGGTCAGGTGCTTATCAGTGTGTTGACAGCACAGGAAGGAGCAGGGCTGGACAAGATGGTAGACGGCCTTGTGAAACGGTTCCAGCAGGCAGGTGTAGATCCGCCTGCTGTCTTGTACGTCGACTGTGGGTGCTGCACTGAGGTGGGGGAGACCAAGCTGAAAGCTAGATTCAGTGGATGGCCGGATCTCCTGATACGGCTGGACATCTGGCATTTCATGCGCAGGATCGCCTTGGGATGTACGACCGACGCCCATCAGCTTTACCCTGTCTTTATGTCACGGCTATCAGCGTGCATCTTTGAATGGGATGCGGCTGATGTCTCACTGCTCCGCAAAGCCAAGAGAGAGCTGATGATGTCCCAGGGTTGGCCCGCCCTGACAGATGCGGAAGTCAGCAAACACCTTACCAGGGAAGAGATGGCGCTCCATTGTCGGAGGAGGACCCGCGGAGAGGAGCTTACCATCCTCCTCCTTGAAAGGCTGTTTACGGAGCTCCTAAGCAGCAAAGGCAACGACTCCCTTGGTGTTCCTCTCCTAGACAGAGAAAGGATGGAGAAAATCTGGAGTGTCCAGAAGAAGCATGTGAAATGCATCCAAGATCCCCCTGGTGTAGTACTCTATACAGAGACTGGCACCTTAACCAAGGGAGGCGTGCTTCTGAGGACATACAGATGTGCCAGAGGCTCCACTTCCCTGGAATCCTTTCATTTACATCTGAACCGTTTTATCCCAGGTATTTATCTGCCACACAAAGAATGCATATTTAGAACTGAGCATTTATCATGTTTGTTTAGACAAAACACTGTTGTGTCTATTTACAGGGACCAGCGCCAACAGTCTGAACTTTCAGATTTATCTGTTGGAGGGGCTTAATAGGTGGAACCAGGACAGGGAGGCTGCTTCTTTGTCATCAGAACCATCAGCTTTGCGCAGCTACACAGGAGAACTCATTCACTGTGTAAACTGCAATTATGAAAAGCTGTTTGGCAGGAAAGTGGTCCCCAAGTTTTGTCCACCAGCACGTTACACCGGTAAAAGCATTTGTCAAGGGCATTAACATGCAATTGTGTAAAATATCATGCATTAAATGTTCAGTTTAAAACACATTTGTATTGGTTTTCTGTTTATTTATTGTTTGTATTCCAGGTGAGCTCATTGGATTGCAGTATTTGTTCAGTCAGACTGGTCAGGCACTGCAGGAAATGAACCCAGACTCTGAGCAGACAGCAGAGCTCATTAATGATCTCAATGTGGAAGAGCGGGAGGAAGATGAGGGCTTCTGTGACATAAACGAGGATCACACAATAAGAGATCTGGGTGTTGATGCATCACCACACCTCTCCACATTGACACCGGGTTCTTTCACCACGGTCACGAGCAGTGTCACCTCCATCCTGGGCGCCTCAACAACATCTTTGGTGCCTGACACCAATGTTCCCCCACAGCCTACATCACCTGGACCCTCTGGATCTGAAGTGCTGCCTGTTTCCTGTGAGACTTCTGATTTGTCTGTCCAATTGGAGTTTGAAGATGCTGGGGAGGAAGGTGATGAAGAGATGGTATGTTCCACATATGTAATTTTAATAAATAAAAATTCTATGATATTCTGTCGTTGGCCAACATCTGTGCTGTGAAGCCAAAGTTTCCGCAAATTTAATCTAACAATTATTGTTTTTGTTTTTTCAATAGGCTGTTGACTACCAAAATGTGCCTGGTTTCCAACATGTGGACAGGCTTGCAGAATATCTGGTGGGGCTCCGGGGACACACGGCCCTCTGCCTAAGCAACCAGGAAGCAGACACCATAATTGGACTTTGGCAGAAGCTGGATGACAGAGACAAGCAGAGGGTGGTGTATTCAGCTCGTCACCAGGAGCGACTGCTGAGCGGGCGCTTCAGGACCCCGAAGAGGCCTTCCCACACACCTGGAGTAGAGAGCACGACCAGGTGTTTGCTGGGTGCTGGCAGCGTACCTGCTCAGTGGCCTGACTGCTGTCGTCTGGTGGAGACCATATTTATCAGGCTTTGCACAATTTACCCTAGCCCCAAGAAAAAAAGAAAGGGAAGCCTGTCAAGATGGTCTCTTATTCTCCAAGACTACCGGAGGATAAGGCAGCTTGTGCTTGGAAACAGCTTGGTAATGGAAGGAACATCGATGCAGCTGGTGGAGGTAAACCAAAACACCCTGATTCAGTGGCACAACAACAGACAGAAACAGCAGGAACTGTCTGTTCTACTTCAGGGCATTGAGTTGCCTCAGCCCCTTCCAGAAGCTCAGGAACCCCTTGTGGCTGCTAAACAGCTACGGACGGAGCCACATCAGCCAGCTGAGCAGGACCAGTACAAGCTACCTGAGAGCACAGCAGGCCAAGCAAAGCAGAGGCAGACATCCGTTAGGCATCCACCTCTCAGACCCAAAACTGCAGTTCAAAGCCAACCGCTGGTAACACAATCTGGAGCATCACTCCAGATTGTGCCGAATGTACTTGTGCCAGCAGGACCAGGTTTCCAGAGTTGTCCCATGTTCCAGTATGTGCCGATGGTCCAGGGCATGTCGACGGTGCAGGGTATGCCAATGATGCAGTTACCACCAACAGTTGTCCAGGTCAACGCCTCACAGCCTGCTGCACCTGCTGCCAATCCAGGTCCCATAGCAAAGAGACCATACAGAAGAACTGTGGAGGCTAACACATGCAAGAAGTGTGGCCAATTTAAAACCACAGAAACTGGTCATAGCCAGTATAGGGGCAGGGTGTACTGCCCAAAAACTGAGACTCTTTCAAAAGAGGAATGGTTGGAGGAAATGTAAGTCAAAATAAAACACTACACTATACTGTGTTCATGTTTATAGTGTCCTTTAACAATTATTCCACTACTTGGTTGTTATTTGGCTTCTTTTTCTTTTTTATTTATTTTAATTTATTTATAATTTAACTTTGTATTTATTGTTTATTTAAGAGTTTATTGACTTTATTTTAATTTAATTTATAATTTTTATGAATACTTATTTAAAATTGATTGTCTATATGTTATGTTTAAGTATTGTTTACATAGTTTGCTTTGTTAATTGTTATGCTGATTTTCTCTTAACACTTAATTGTTTTAAAACATTATTTAAAAAGTATTTGTTTGATTTTTATTTATTGTTTGTTGTTTTATATTCTATAGATCTCTATTTATACATAACTTTTGAACATGTAATTAAAAAATTATTTGACATACTGAACATTTTAATTGAATATTTATCACTTTTCTGTTTACATAGCTATTATTGAAATAAAAACATTTAAGAGACTATTTCTGAATTTTGTCGTTCTAGCAACATGAGCAGTTTTCACATAATTTCTATGGTTTGCAGCTTTGTTATTTGCAGAAAAAAAGAAGTGCTCTTTATTATTACCGATAATAACATAAAATGATAATAACATTTGTAATAAAATAGCATTAATAATAACACAGAGCAAATGTATCGTACATTTTTAATGAAAGCACTAAGAAAGAAGTACAATTGTTTATTTGGAACAAAATGCTTTCGACAATTTCTTTGTTATTAAGATTAAAGTAAAAAAATGAAAAGTTTGTCTTTAGCTGGATTCGAACCGCCACCTGGTGAGTGCCTGCAATAGAAAACAACGCAATTCAGATGTGTGCATTTCATGACTTACAAAGCTTGCAAATGCATCAACACTCAAACACCAGAAAAGAACCTTGTCATAACTTTAATTTTCACTCTTTCTTTTTTCTCGTTTTCCTTTCTCTTCTTCCCCTTCCCTTTTTCTTTCTCCCCCCTTCTTCCCCCTTCTTCCCCACCTTTAATGGACGATTGTTCCCCAGCTTGAGCGCCATCGCCTTAACCACTCGGCCACCTCGTCGAGCAGTGTAGCAAAATGGTCAAGACCCAACGTGCCCCTTAAAATGTCTGATGCTGGCCATTAAAGTATCTTCAATGCTACTTTCCAGACAGAACAATTCAAAGTACAGGGCTCGTCCGGGATTTGAACCCCGGACCTCTCGCACCCTAAGCGAGAATCATACCCCTAGACCAACGAGCCAATAACTCTTATGCTCATTTCAGACAAGGGCGTACAGGCATTCAACAGACGTCAACTTTGCTGCGTGGAATGGTTGGATCATGCAGGGACCAACCCACAACCGACTCTTGTAAAAGTTTTCAAATCCCTGCATATGCCTACAACAACAAGCCAGACATGCCAGTGCACTTTGCATTCTAAAGAAACTGCTCTCGAACACAACAAAGTAAGGGTACTCTTTGTACGCATAGTTTGATTTCTTCAAGATATCTTTGAATTCTGAACGGTTTACTTCGTACACAGTTGGTTTAAAGACAGCTTTTTTTGAATTTCAAAGCATTCTGAACACAACTATTCCTTTTGTTTGCCTTACATGCACACAGCCATCTGATCTTGGAGCTTGAGCATGCGTTGTAATGTTTTCAGAAGCATGCAGATGCAAACTTTATTTGCGATCACCTTGTCTTTGTGATGATATGAGTTAACAATTCTAGAAAAAACCATGACCAAATTTGACACTGAAGGTTATATTAAACTGGTAGGCAGATAGCTACTTTCACAGTGGAATGTTCACACTGTCCAGTACAGGCTTTTTTATTTCTTATGAATGGACGGTCCGTGAAGAAAAGGAACCAAGGAAGTTTTGAAAATTTAAGAAGCTTAAAGGTTTGGAGCAATGCTGGTGGCTCCCAGCCCGCTGCTGGTGAGCTACGTTCCTGTGGGATTTCAGTCGAAAAACAAACACAGTCAGCTCATCAAGGTTACCATTTAATATCCACTGTTCTTTTGCTACTCACTAACCCCAACTGCTTGACAAGTTCACGGCAGCATGCCTTTAACTGGTTCGACTGCTGGGGAATGGAATGTGAAAGTTCAAAGCCCCTCTCGTTGGCAAAAAAGCCATCAACTGAATCTTGTGGATAGGAATAGAATCCCAATACGCATCAGAATTAATGCAACGGACGACAAGATGGGGATTCCAACCCACTGAATAGAAAGTTTCACATGGAAAGTGGATTGATGGAATTTGCTTAGACTTTTGTAATCAACTGCAGCCATGTTGTCTGTGTTGGGATACTAAACTGGTTTCATTTCAAAGCTTAATGACTTCCTCACCTGTGATAAATGGATTGAAACGGACCCTCAGAAATGCTAGAGGGCAAGTCGATCATCAAAACAGCTTTTTGATGAACACAGGCTGGTACTTTTTTCTCATTTATACGAAAGCATTTAACACCACGTCACGGCTAGAAACCTCCAAAACTGGTGACAGGTTACAACAAGAGCAGCTTTCCAACAGGCACCAAACGACGAGGATGGGATTCGAACCCACGCGTGCAGAGCACAATGGATTAGCAGTCCATCGCCTTAACCACTCGGCCACCTCATTGTAGCAAAATGGTCAAGACCCAACGTCTGATGCTGGCCATTAAAGTATTTTCAATGCTGCCTTTCCAGACAGAACAATTCAAAGTACAGGGCTCGTCCGGGATTTGAACCCGGGACCTCTCGCACCCTAAGCGAGAATCATACCCCTAGACCAACGAGCCAATAACTCTTATGTTCATTTCAAACAAGGGCCTACGGGCATTCAACAGACGTCAACTTTGCTGCGTGTAATGGTTGGATCATGCAGGGACAAACCCACAACCGACTCTTGTAAAAGTTTTCAAATCTCTGCATATGCCTACAACAACAAGCCAGACATGCCAGTGCACTTTGCATTCTAAAGAAACTGCTCTCGAACACAACAAAGTAAGGGTACTCTTTGTACGCATAGTTTGATTTCTTCAAGATATCTTTGAATTCTGAACGGTTTACTTCGTACACAGTTGGTTTAAAGACAGCTTTTTTTGAATTTTAAAGCATTCTGAACACAACTATTCCTTTTGTTTGCCTTACATGCACACAGTCATCTGATCTTGGAGCTTAAGCATGCGTTGTAATGTTTTCAGAAGCATGCAGATGCAAACTTTATTTGCGAGCACCTTGTCTTTGTGATGATATGAGTTAACCATTCTAGAAAAAACCATGACCAAATTTGACACTGAAGATTATATTAAACTGGTAGGCGGATAGCTACTTTCACAGTGGAATGTTCACACTGTCCAGTACAGGCTTTTTTATTTCTTATGAATGGACGGTCCGTGAAGAAAAGGAACCAAGGAAGTTTTGAAAATTTAAGAAGCTTAAGGGTTTGGAGCAATGCTGGTGTCTCCCAGCCCGCTGCTGGTGAGCTACGTTCCTGTGGGATTTCAGTCGAAAAACAAACACAGTCAGCTCATCAAGGTTACCATTCAATATCCACTGTTCTTTTGCTACTCACTAACCCCAACTGCTTGACAAGTTCACGGCAGCATGCCTTTAACTGGTTCGACTGCTTGGGAATGGAATGTGAAAGTTCAAAGCCCCTCTCGTTGGCAAAAAAGCCATCAACTGAGTCTTGTGGATAGGAATAGACTCCGAATACGCATCAGAATTAATGTGTGATAAATGGTAAAAGTTTTCAAATCCCTGCATATGCCTACAATAACAAGCCAGACATGCCAGTGCACTTTGCATTCTAAAGAAACTGCTCTCGAACACAACAAAGTAAGGGTACTCTTTGTACGCATAGTTTGATTTCTTCAAGATATCTTTGAATTCTGAACGGTTTACTTCGTACACAGTTGGTTTAAAGACAGCTTTTTTTGAATTTTAAAGCATTCTGAACACAACTATTCCTTTTGTTTGCCTTACATGCACACAGCCATCTGATCTTGGAGCTTAAGCATGCGTTGTAATGTTTTCAGAAGCATGCAGATGCAAACTTTATTTGCGAGCACCATGTCTTTGTGATGATATGAGTTAACAATTCTAGAAAAAACCATGACCAAATTTGACACTGAAGGTTATATTAAACTAGTAGGCGGATAGCTACTTTCACAGTGGAATGTTCACACTGTCCAGTACAGGCTTTTTTATTCCTTATGAATGGACGGTCCGTGAAGAAAAGGAACCAAGGAAGTTTTGAAAATTTAAGAAGCTTAAGGGTTTGGAGCAATGCTGGTGTCTCCCAGCCCGCTGCTGGTGAGCTACGTTCCTGTGGGATTTCAGTCGGAAAACAAACACAGTCAGCTCATCAGGGTTACCATTCAATATCCACTGTTCTTTTGCTACTCACTAACCCCAACTGCTTGACAAGTTCACGGCAGCATGCCTTTAACTAGTTCGACTGCTGGGGAATGGAATGTGAAAGTTCAAAGCCCCTCTCGTTGGCAAAAAAGCCATCAACTGAGGCTTGTGGATAGGAATAGACTCCCAATACGCATCAGAATTAATGTGTGATAAATGGTAAAAGTTTTCAAATCCCTGCATATGCCTACAATAACAAGCCAGACATGCCAGTGCACTTTGCATTCTAAAGAAACTGCTCTCGAACACAACAAAGTAAGGGTACTCTTTGTACGCATAGTTTGATTTCTTCAAGATATCTTTGAATTCTGAACGGTTTACTTCGTACACAGTTGGTTTAAAGACAGCTTTTTTTGAATTTTAAAGCATTCTGAACACAACTATTCCTTTTGTTTGCCTTACATGCACACAGCCATCTGATCTTGGAGCTTAAGCATGCGTTGTAATGTTTTCAGAAGCATGCAGATGCAAACTTTATTTGCGAGCACCATGTCTTTGTGATGATATGAGTTAACAATTCTAGAAAAAACCATGACCAAATTTGACACTGAAGGTTATATTTAGGAGTATGAATGGACGGTCCGTAAAGAAAAGGAACCAAGGAAGTTTTGAAAATTTAAGAAGCTTAAGGGTTTGGAGCAATGCTGGTGTCTCCCAGCCTGCTGCTGGTGAGCTACGTTCCTGTGGGCTCAGTGGTAGAGCATTTGACTGCAGATCAAGAGGTCCCCGGTTGAAATCCGGGTGCCCCCTCTGTGGAAAGTGGATTGATGGAATTTGCTTAGACTTTTGTAATCAACTGCAGCCATGTTGTCTGTGTTGGGATACTAAACTGGTTTCATTTCAAAGCTTAATGACTTCCTCACCTGTGATAAATGGATTGAAACGGACCCTCAGAAATGCTAGAGGGCAAGTCGATCATCAAACCAGCTTTTTGATGAACACAGATCTTGGATTCAGCATTTAGAGGCGGCTGGTACTTTTTTCTCATTTATACGAAAGCATTTAACACCACGTCACGGCTAGAAACCTCCAAAACTGGTGACAGGTTACAACAAGAGCAGCTTTCCACCAAACGACGAGGATGGGATTCGAATCCACGCGTGCAGAGCACAATGGATTAGCAGTCCATCGCCTTAACCACTCGGCCACCTCGTCGAGCTTGCTGCGTGGAATGGTTGGATCATGCAGGGACCAAACCACAACCGACTCTTGTAAAAGTTTTCAAATCCCTGCATATGCCTACAACAACAAGCCAGACATGCCAGTGCACTTTGCATTCTAAAGAAACTGCTCTCGAACACAACAAAGTAAGGGTACTCTTTGTACGCATAGCTTGATTTCTTCAAGATATCTTTGAATTCTGAACGGTTTACTTCGTACACAGTTGGTTTAAAGACAGCTTTTTTTGAATTTTAAAGCATTCTGAACACAACTATTCCTTTTGTTTGCCTTACATGCACACAGCCATCTGATCTTGGAGCTTGAGCATGCGTTGTAATGTTTTCAGAAGCATGCAGATGCAAACTTTATTTGCGACCACAGCTTTTTTTGAATTTGAAAGCATTCTGAACACAACTATTCCTTTTGTTTGCCTTACATGCACACAGCCATCTGATCTTGGAGCTTGAGAATGCGTTGTAATGTTTTCAGAAGCATGCAGATGCAAACTTTATTTGCGACCACCTTGTCTTTGTGATGATATGAGTTAACAATTCTAGAAAAAACCATGACCAAATTTGACACTGAAGGTTATATTAAACTGATAGGCGGATAGCTACTTTCAAAGTGGAATGTTCACACTGTCCAGTACAGGCTTTTTTATTCCTTATGAATGGACGGTCCGTGAAGAAAAGGAACCAAGGAAGTTTTGAAAATTTAAGAAGCTTAAGGGTTTGGAGCAATGCTGGTGTCTCCCAGCCTGCTGCTGGTGAGCTACGTTCCTGTGGGATTTCAGTCGAAAAACAAACACAGTCAGCTCATCAGGGTTACCATTCAATATCCACTGTTCTTTTGCTACTCACTAACCCCAACTGCTTGACAAGTTCACGGCAGCATGCCTTTAACTGGTTCGACTGCTGGGGAATGGAATGTGAAAGTTCAAAGCCCCTCTCGTTGGCAAAAAAGCCATCAACTGAGTCTTGTGGATAGGAATAGACTCCCAATACGCATCAGAATTAATGCAACGGACGACAAGATGGACATTCCAACCCACTGAATAGCACGTTTCACATGGGGGTATAGCTCAGTGGTAGAGCATTTGACTGCAGATCAAGAGGTCCCCGGTTCAAATCCGGGTGCCCCCTCTGTGGAAAGTGGATTGATGGAATTTGCTTAGACTTTTGTAATCAACTGCAGCCATGTTGTCTGTGTTGGGATACTAAACTGGTTTCATTTCAAAGCTTAATGACTTCCTTACCTGTGATAAATGGATTGAAACGGACCCTCAGAAATGCTAGAGGGCAAGTCGATCATCAAAACAGCTTTTTGATGAACACAGATCTTGGATTCAGCATTTAGAGGCGGCTGGTACTTTTTTCTCATTTATACACCACGTCACGGCTAGAAACCTCCAAAACTGGTGACAGGTTACAACAAGACCAGCTTTCCAACAGGCACCAATAGACTCCCAATACGCATCAGAATTAATGAAACGGACAAAACGACAAGGATGTGATTCGAACCCACGCGTGCAGAGCACAATGGATTAGCAGTCCATCGCCTTAACCACTCGGCCACCTTGTCGAGCTGTGTAGCAAAATAGTCAAGACCCAACGTGCCCCTTAAAATGTCTGATGTTGGCCATTAAAGTATCTTCAATGCTACTTTCCAGACAGAACAATTCAAAGTACAGGGCTCGTCCAGGATTTGAACCCGGGACCTCTCGCACCCTAAGCGAGAATCATACCCCTAGACCAACGAGCCAATAACTCTAGGTTCATTTCAGACAAGAGCCTACGGGCAGTCAACAGACGTCAACTTTGCTGCGTGGAATGGTTGGATCATGCAGGGACCAACCCACAACCGACTCTTGTAAAAGTTTTCAAATCCCTGCATATGCCTACAACAACAAGCCAGACATGCCAGTGCACTTTGCATTCTAAAGAAACTGCTCTCGAACACAACAAAGTAAGGGTACTCTTTGTACGCATAGTTTGATTTCTTCAAGATATCTTTGAATTCTGAACGGTTTACCTCGTACACAGTTGGTTTAAAGACAGCTTTTTTGAATTTTAAAGCATTCTGAACACAACTATTCCTTTTGTTTGCCTTACATGCACACAGCCATCTGATCTTGGAGCTTGAGCATGCGTTGTAATGTTTTCAGAAGCATGCAGATGCAAACTTTATTTGCGATCACCTTGTCTTTGTGATGATATGAGTTAACAATTCTAGAAAAAACCATGACCAAATTTGACACTGAAGGTTATATTAAACTGGTAGGCGGATAGCAACTTTCACAGTGGAATGTTCACACTGTCCAGTACAGGCTTTTTTATTCCTTATGAATGGACGGTATGTGAAGAAAAGGAACCAAGGAAGTTTTGAAAATTTAAGAAGCTTAAGGGTTTGGAGCAATGCTGGTGTCTCCCAGCCCGCTGCTGGTGAGCTACGTTCCTGTGGGTTTTCAGTTGAAAAACAAACACAGTCAGCTCATCAGGGTTACCATTCAATATCCACTGTTCTTTTGCTACTCACTAACCCCAACTGCTTGACAAGTTCACGGCAGCATGCCTTTAACTGGTTCGACTGCTGGGGAATGGAATGTGAAAGTTCAAAGCCCCTCTCGTTGGCAAAAAAAGCCATCAACTGAATCTTGTGGATAGGAATAGACTCCCAATACGCATCAGAATTAATGTGTGATAAATGGTAAAAGTTTTCAAATCCCTGCATATGCCTACAATAACAAGCCAGACATGCCAGTGCACTTTGCATTCTAAAGAAACTGCTCTCGAACACAACAAAGTAAGGGTACTCTTTGTACGCATAGTTTGATTTCTTCAAGATATCTTTGAATTCTGAACGGTTTACTTCGTACACAGTTGGTTTAAAGACAGCTTTTTTTGAATTTTAAAGCATTCTGAACACAACTATTACTTTTGTTTGCCTTACATGCACACAGCCATCTGATCTTGGAGCTTAAGCATGCGTTGTAATGTTTTCAGAAGCATGCAGATGCAAACTTTATTTGCGACCACCATGTCTTTGTGATGATATGAGTTAACAATTCTAGAAAAAACCATGACCAAATTTGACACTGAAGGTTATATTAAACTGGTAGGCGGATAGCTACTTTCACAGTGGAATGTTCACACTGTCCAGTACAGGCTTTTTTATTCCTTATGAATGGACGGTCCGTGAAGAAAAGGAACCAAGGAAGTTTTGAAAATTTAAGAAGCTTAAGGGTTTGGAGCAATGCTGGTGTCTCCCAGCCCGCTGCTGGTGAGCTACGTTCCTGTGGGATTTCAGTCGAAAAACAAACACAGTCAGCTCATCAGGGTTACCATTCAATATCCACTGTTCTTTTGCTACTCACTAACCCCAACTGCTTGACAAGTTCACGGCAGCATGCCTTTAACTGGTTCGACTGCTGGGGAATGGAATGTGAAAGTTCAAAGCCCCTCTCGTTGGCAAAAAAGCCATCAACTGAGGCTTGTGGATAGGAATAGACTCCCAATACGCATCAGAATTAATGCAATGGACGACAAGATGGGCATTCCAACCCACTGAATAACACGTTTCACCTGGGGGTATAGCTCAGTGGTAGAGCATTTGACTGCAGATCAAGAGGTCCCCGGTTCAAATGCGGGTGCCCCCTCTCTGGAAAGTGGATTGATGGAATTTGCTTAGACTTTTGTAATCAACTGCAGCCATGTTGTCTGTGTTGGGATACTAAACTGGTTTCATTTCAAAGCTTAATGACTTCCTCACCTGTGATAAATGGATTGAAACGGACCCTCAGAAATGCTAGAGGGCAAGTCGATCATCAAAACAGCTTTTTAATGAACACAGATCTTGGATTCAGCATTTAGAGGCGGCTGGTACTTTTTTCTCATTTATACGAAAGCATTTAACACCACGTCACGGCTAGAAGCTTCCAAAACTGGTGACAGGTTACAACAAGAGCAGCTTGCCAACAGGCACCAAACGACGAGGATGGGATTCGAAGCCATGCGTGCAGAGCACAATGGATTAGCAGTCCATCGCCTTAACCACTCGGCCACCTCGTCGAGCTTTGTAGCAAAATGGTCAAGACCCAACGTGCCCCTTAAAATGTCTGATGCTGGCCTTTAAAGTATCTTCAATGCTGCCTTTCCAGACAGAACAATTCAAAGTACAGGGCTCACCCGGGACCTCTCGCATCCGAAGCGAGAATCATACCCCTAGATCAACGAGCCAATAACTCTTATGTTCATTTCAGACAAGGGCCTGGGGGCATTCAACAGACGTCAACTTTGCTGCGTGGAATGGTTGGATCATGCAGGGACCAACCCACAACCGACTCTTGTAAAAGTTTTCAAATCCCTGCATATGCCTACAACAACAAGCCAGACATGCCAGTGCACTTTGCATTCTAAAGAAACTGCTCTCGAACACAACAAAGTAAGGGTACTCTTTGTACGCATAGTTTGATTTCTTCAAGATATCTTTGAATTCTGAACGGTTTACCTCGTACACAGTTGGTTTAAAGACAGCTTTTTTTGAATTTTAAAGCATTCTGAACACAACTATTCCTTTTGTTTGCCTTACATGCACACAGCAATCTGATCTTGGAGCTTAAGCATGCGTTGTAATGTTTTCAGAAGAATGCAGATGCAAACTTTATTTGTGACCACCTTGTCTTTGTGATGATATGAGTTAACAATTCTAGAAAAAACCATGACCAAATTTGACACTGAAGGTTATATTAAACTGGTAGGCGGATAGCTACTTTCACAGTGGAATGTTCACACTGTCCAGTACAGGCTTTTTTATTCCTTATGAATGGACGGTCCGTGAAGAAAAGGAACCAAGGAAGTTTTGAAAATTTAAGAAGCTTAAGGGTTTGGAGCAATGCTGGTGTCTCCCAGCCCGCTGCTGGTGAGCTACGTTCCTGTGGGATTTCAGTCGAAAAACAAACACAGTCAGCTCATCAGGGTTAGCATTCAATATCCACTGTTCTTTTGCTACTCACTAACTGCTTGACAAGTTCACGGCAGCATGCCTTTAACTGGTTCGACTGCTGGGGAATGGAATCGAACACAACAAAGTAAGGGTACTCTTTGTACGCATAGTTTGATTTCTTCAAGATATCTTTGAATTCTGAACGGTTTACTTCGTACACAGTTGGTTTAAAGACAGCTTTTTTTGAATTTTAAAGCATTCTGAACACAACTATTCCTTTTGTTTGCCTTACATGCACACAGCCATCTGATCTTGGAGCTTAAGCATGTGTTGTAATGTTTTCAGAAGCATGCAGATGCAAACTTTATTTGCGACCACCATGTCTTTGATATGATATGAGTTAACAATTCTAGAAAAAACCATGACCAAATTTGACACTGAAGGTTATATTTAGGAGTATGAATGGACGGTCCGTGAAGAAAAGGAACCAAGGAAGTTTTGAAAATTTAAGAAGCTTATGGGTTTGGAGCAATGCTGGTGTCTCCCAGCCTGCTGCTGGTGAGCTACGTTCCTGTGGGCTCAGTGGTGGAGCATTTGACTGCAGATCAAGAGGTCCCCGGTTCAAATCCGGGTGCCCCCTCTGTGGAAAGTGGATTGATGGAATTTGCTTAGACTTTTGTAATCAACTGCAGCCATGTTGTCTGTGTTGGGATACTAAACTGGTTTCATTTCAAAGCTTAATGACTTCCTCACCTGTGATAAATGGATTGAAACGGACCCTCAGAAATGCTAGAGGGCAAGTCGATCATCAAAACAGCTTTTTGATGAACACAGGCTGGTACTTTTTTCTCATTTATACGAAAGAATTTAACACCACGTCACGGCTAGAAACCTCCAAAACTGGTGACAGGTTACAACAAGAGCAGCTTTCCAACAGGGACCAAACGACGAGGATGGGATTCGAACCCACGCGTGCA
Organism: Triplophysa yarkandensis; assembly: GCA_033220385.1. Taxonomy (NCBI): domain Eukaryota; kingdom Metazoa; phylum Chordata; class Actinopteri; order Cypriniformes; family Nemacheilidae; genus Triplophysa; species Triplophysa yarkandensis. The sequence continues at coordinate 13,851,530 of CM065662.1, read as the reverse complement.
GAGCACAATGGATTAGCAGTCCATCGCCTTAACCACTCGGCCACCTCGTCGAGCTTTGTAGCAAAATGGTCAAGACCCAACGTGCCCCTTAAAATGTCTGATGCTGGCCATTAAAGTATCTTCAATGCTGCCTTTCCAGACAGAACAATTCAAAGTATAGGGCTCGTCCGGGATTTGAACCCGGGACCTCTCGCACCCTAAGCGAGAATCATACCCCTAGACCAACGAGCCAATAAGTCTTATGTTCATTTCAGACAAGGGCCTAACGGCATTCAACAGATGTCAACTTTGCTGCGTGGAATGGTTGGATCATGCAAGGACCAACCCACAACCGACTCTTGTAAAAGTTTTCAAATCCCTGCATATGCCTACAACAACAAGCCAGACATGCCAGTGCACTTTGCATTCTAAAGAAACTGCTCTCGAACACAACAAAGTAAGGGTACTCTTTGTACGCATAGTTTGATTTCTTCAAGATATCTTTGAATTCTGAACGGTTTACCTCGTACACAGTTGGTTTAAAGACAGCTTTTTTGAATTTTAAAGCATTCTGAACACAACTATTCCTTTTGTTTGCCTTACATGCACACAGCCATCTGATCTTGGAGCTTGAGCATGCGTTGTAATGTTTTCAGAAGCATGCAGATGCAAACTTTATTTGCGACCACCTTGTCTTTGTGATGATATGAGTTAACAATTCTAGAAAAAACCATGACCAAATTTGACACTGAAGGTTATATTAAACTGATAGGCGGATAGCTACTTTCAAAGTGGAATGTTCACACTGTCCAGTACAGGCTTTTTTATTCCTTATGAATGGACGGTCCGTGAAGAAAAGGAACCAAGGAAGTTTTGAAAATTTAAGAAGCTTAAGGGTTTGGAGCAATGCTGGTGTCTCCCAGCCTGCTGCTGGTGAGCTACGTTCCTGTGGGATTTCAGTCGAAAAACAAACACAGTCAGCTCATCAGGGTTACCATTCAATATCCACTGTTCTTTTGCTACTCACTAACCCCAACTGCTTGACAAGTTCAGGGCAGCATGCCTTTAACTGGTTCGACTGCTGGGGAATGGAATGTGAAAGTTCAAAGCCCCTCTCGTTGGCAAAAAAGCCATCAACTGAGTCTTGTGGATAGGAATAGACTCCCAATACGCATCAGAATTAATGCAACGGACGACAAGATGGACATTCCAACCCACTGAATAGCACGTTTCACATGGGGGTATAGCTCAGTGGTAGAGCATTTGACTGCAGATCAAGAGGTCCCCGGTTCAAATCCGGGTGCCCCCTCTGTGGAAAGTGGATTGATGGAATTTGCTTAGACTTTTGTAATCAACTGCAGCCATGTTGTCTGTGTTGGGATACTAAACTGGTTTCATTTCAAAGCTTAATGACTTCCTTACCTGTGATAAATGGATTGAAACGGACCCTCAGAAATGCTAGAGGGCAAGTCGATCATCAAAACAGCTTTTTGATGAACACAGATCTTGGATTCAGCATTTAGAGGCGGCTGGTACTTTTTTCTCATTTATACACCACGTCACGGCTAGAAACCTCCAAAACTGGTGACAGGTTACAACAAGACCAGCTTTCCAACAGGCACCAATAGACTCCCAATACGCATCAGAATTAATGAAACGGACCAAACGACAAGGATGGGATTCGAACCCATGCGTGCAGAGCACAATAGATTAGCAGTCCATCGCCTTAACCACTCGGCCACCTCGTCGAGCTGTGTAGCAAAATGGTCAAGACCAAACGTGCCCCTTAAAATGTCTGACGCTGGCCATTAAAGTATCTTCAATGCTGCCTTTCCAGACAGAACAATTCAAAGTACAGGGCTCGTCCGGGATTTGAACCCGGGACCTTTCGCACCCTAAGCAAGAATCATACCCCTAGACCAACGAGCCAATAACTCTTATGTTCATTTCAGACAAGGGCCTACGGGCATTCAACAGACATCAACTTTGCTGCGTGGAATGGTTGGATCATGCAGGGACCAACCCACAACCGACTCTTGTAAAAGTTTTCAAATCCCTGCATATGCCTACAACAACAAGCCAGACATGCCAGTGCACTTTGCATTCTAAAGAAACTACTCTCGAACACAACAAAGTAAGGGTACTCTTTGTACGCATAGTTTGATTTCTTCAAGATATCTTTGAATTCTGAACGGTTTACTTCGTACACAGTTGGTTTAAAGACAGCTTTTTTTGAATTTTAAAGCATTCTGAACACAACTATTCCTTTTGTTTGCCTTACATGCACACAGCCATCTGATCTTGGAGCTTAAGCATGCGTTGTAATGTTTTCAGAAGCATGCAGATGCAAACTTTATTTGCGAGCACCTTGTCTTTGTGATGATATGAGTTAACAATTCTAGAAAAAACCATGACCAAATTTGACACTGAAGGTTATATTAAACTGGTAGGCGGGTAGCTACTTTCACAGTGGAATGTTCACACTGTCCAGTACAGGCTTTTTTATTTCTTATGAATGGACGGTCCGTGAAGAAAAGGAACCAAGGAAGATTTGAAAATTTAAGAAGCTTAAGGGTTTGGAGCAATGCTGGTGTCTCCCAGCCCGCTGCTGGTGAGCTACGTTCCTGTGGGATTTCAGTCGAAAAACAAACACAGTCAGCTCATCAGGGTTACCATTCAATATCCACTGTTCTTTTGCTACTCACTAACCCCAACTGCTTGACAAGTTCACGGCAGTATGCCTTTAACTGGTTCAACTGCTGGGGAATGGAATGTGAAAGTTCAAAGCCCCTCTCGTTGGCAAAAAAGCCATCAACTGAGGCTTGTGGATAGGAATAGACTCCCAATACGCATCAGAATTAATGCAACGGACGACAAGATGGCCATTCCAACCCACTGAATAGAAAGTTTCACATGGAAAGTGGATTGATGGAATTTGCTTAGACTTTTGTAATCAACTGCAGCCATGTTGTCTGTGTTGGGATACTAAACTGGTTTCATTTCAAAGCTTAATGACTTCCTTACCTGTGATAAATGGATTGAAACGGACCCTCAGAAATGCTAGAGGGCAAGTCGATCATCAAAACAGCTTTTTGATGAACACAGATCTTGGATTCAGCATTTAGAGGCGGCTGGTACTTTTTTATCATTTATACGAAAGCATTTAACACCACGTCACGGCTAGAAACCTCCAAAACTGGTGACAGGTTACAACAAGAGCAGCTTTCCAACAGGCACCAATAGACTCCCAATACGCATCAGAATTAATGAATAGGACCAAACGACGAGGATGGGATTCGAACCCAGCGTGCAGAGCACAATGGATTAGAGCGCCAGCTGCCGAAGGATCGTCCGGGCAAATGTTGAAGAATGTTGAACGTACAGCCAATCGCGTTGGGTCGCTTCAACATTCGCAACCAATCATGTTTGAGCGCTTCAACATTTGCATCCAATCACAGAGCGGCAGCTTCAACATTTTCAACATTTCACCAATCAGAGTACCAGAATGTTGAGGACACGCTTACGCTGGTCGCCAGTGGGTGGCGTAAGCGGTTGAGATTGCCGAAGTCATCCGAAGGTTCACGAGTTTTGACGAAAGCTATGAAAGAGGTCAGGTGAGTGTCAGAGGTCAAGAAGGTACAGTAGAACGTTTAAGACCGTCGAAGAACATCACTGCCACGGACCTCACCGGTTTATACAAACAAAAGGAACATTTGTGACAGCAGTATTAACGTTAAGAAATATATTATAACAATTTGTGCAAGACCAGTGTATTTTTTAATCATTTTTAATTACTGTGCGTTTTGCAAAACAGTTTATGACTGAAATATGTCGACAAAAAGGTCACACAAAGCCATGTCTGATGCTGAATGGGTTTCTCGTCTGAGAAAGTTTGCCAACACTGGAGTTTGGCCATCAGATGAAGGCAACAGACCAGCACCCAGGCAGAAGAAGTGGCACGAGATTTTTCAAAGGGAAGGAGTTTGTTTATTTCATTTTTGCACGATGGCACATTGTTTATTTACTTGGCATGGTTGACTGTTAAAAGTAGTGTACTGTATGTACCTAATAGATCACCACATGAGCCTGTTAATTATGGAAAAAAGGTTATTCAAACATGCACACAAGACACTGCTACACACATTCATGTAGATTTGATTTTTTTGTTAAATAATGTATAATGTTAATGTAGTAACAATATAATTATTGACGGCGTCTGTATTGTTAAAGAGAGGGTGGTTGAGGGATGTTTATTGAATAGTAGGTTTGTAACAAAATATTAAATATTTTAATTTTCCTCATTTCAATGGAGTCTCCGGGTAACTATTGGCGTTTTGTTAATAATGCATGTATTGTGTACATTTGTGTTCCAGATTGAAAAATGTCCAATGCAGTCTCGTGGTCAGCTGACCTTGCATGGAACTGTTCAGAAGTGCTTGTGTGGTTTTCACACTCAGAAGGTAACTTTATTGTTAATGTTTTGCTGGTATTTTCCCCTTCTAAAATGTTCTTCTTCCAAAATTTTTGAACTGTATTTCTGTTATTGTTGTATTCAGCCCACTGCCTCTTCTGCACCTACCACCCGGGTCGTGGACCAGCCTGCTTCCACAGCACCACCAGTACAGAAGCGGAGTGAACCCCAGCCTCAGGCCCAGCCCCATCCATCGACATCAAGGATAGCACCGAGTTTGTCAATGGTATAACTATTTCCTATATACTCTATTCAATATATAATTTTATATATTTTTATAATTTTAGTACACAGTATGTCTTAAAGTGTCAAAGAATTTTGTTGCCAATTACAAAGGATAGTAAAGGATTTCACACATGCGTGTCAACTGTACCACCCTGTGGGGGCAGGGGGCAGCTTGTCAACTCATTGGTGAGTTTGGCTGTCTCAGGTAAGCCCAGCTTTTGGGTGAGGTGTTTTCACATCTTTGTGTCTGTTCTAACACCTTGTTGGGAAAGTTCTGATTGTCTCATTGGTTTGGTTCCGCTGTCAGGGAAATGATAACCCATATGAAAAAATTGACTTTATATTTTTCTCACTTTTCAAAAAATTACTCTTTGAGTTTACCAAACCAAGGTTTAGCGGGTCTCACTTAGCTGCAGCAAAGCCAAATGTAACTGTGCCTAGAAGACCTCAGGTTAATGACCCATCAAGTGCAGCAGTGTCCAGTGCCCCTTTACTAAGCACCGATGTCTCTGTAAGTATTGGCATAATCCACAATGCATTCTATTAAAACACTTTACACTCACCATCACTTTGTAGAGAACATATTTTACTCCAGGAGGCCACCTTGTAATGAAATAAGATCAGTACTACATAATGCTTCCATTCATATACTTTACACGCTGAATTGATAAAAAAACAACACATTTTCCTCACTTTATTAACAGTTTATTAACTTTATTTGCCTCAACAATTTCAACAGTGATTTTGAAATCTCTCAATATTACTCATTTTATTTTTGTTATCATACAATTGCTACTTTGGTTGAATGTAATATTCTAAAGCATCTTTGGTCACACACCTCCGACCAATGGTGTTTTGTTCCTTCTAATGATTATAGGACAGTTGTGCTTAATGTGGTATTATTCACTGCATGATTTTATAGACACAAGTCCCTGGAGTTCCAGCATCTGTCCGAAAAATCACTGAGGGTGTGACCAGTCCTGCACAGTCATGTAGTATTGTCTCGGTAAGTTATCTTATATTTTATCATTTAAAATATTTCAATATTTAAAAAAATATATTGTTATCTTATATTTTATCATTTAAAATATTTCAATATTTAAAAAAATGTATATGTTTGTAAAACTACAAAAATATATATTCGCGGATGTCGATGTTTAATATGTTACTCTGGGCTATTACACAATTGACTTGCTGAACAAAACGTTTTATTTCTTCTCCTTAATAGGCTGCTCCATCTGGGGATTCACTGCAAGCTCCTGCTTCAGTTTTGCTTCCTCGGTTGTGGTCTGAGACCTTACCAACAGAGGATCACAGGTGGATTGCAAGCAGGCTTTTTAGAATTGGCTCCAAAGGAAAGCCAGAGCTCCGTGACAACCTTCAGCTCTGGTATTACCCTCCAGAGCCAGCACTTACCTACAATCAGGCTCCAGCTCCAGACAGATTTTTTTCACATGCTCTTTTGCTATGGATGCCATATAAGCTGTGGGGGGTCAAGGTGCTCTGTCCCAATGCGGCCTGTGGACAGCATCAGCTTACAGGAGGTGGTCTGCACAAGAGGACACGGCAGGTTCTGGACATCGACAGGATGTACAACATGGTCACAGAAACACTGATCTGTACCAAGTGCAAAGCTTCTCACGTGTCCTGGAGTCAGACTGTCCTGCGACAGCTGGATCTGGGCCATCGCACTGAGTTTCGGGTTATCCTCACGCAGAAGTAAGTACACTTTTCTTCCACATACAGTTGTCATCCCATCATTGCAAACATTTTGCAAATGATATATGTATTTTACATTATTTTGTGTGCGCTTTTCACAAGGTATGCCTGTGATCTAAGAGTCATTAGACTTCTGCGTGAGCGCGGCATTGGCAATAGTCCCACAAGGGTGGTCAAACAGCTGAATGAGAACCACAGCGAGGAGTGGCTTCAGCGTGTGGCACGGTACTCCACACAGTGTATGGACTTTGTCAACCGTCCTGGGGTGTTGCCAATTCAATTCCAGGAGCCCCCGAAGCATACAGTGGTTCCAAGCTGCAAGTGGCTCCTCACCGTTTACAGCCAAGACATCCTGACAAGGCTGGATGAAATCCAGGCAAGGATAACATCCACTTACGGGACAGTTTTAAAAATGGATTCAACGAAAAAGGTTAGTGGTGGATTTGTGTTTACGTTTGCTGTTGTCTGTTATATGCCAGCATGTTATTCTATTTGAATTATACATTGTATGATGTTTTATTGCATTTAATGCACTCTTTTACAATTATGTCTATTGTAGATCACCAAAAAGCTCGCTGGGACGGCTAGAGGAACAGGACTTTGGCTCACCTATGTTGGCAACGAGTTTGGTCAGGTGCTTATCAGTGTGTTGACAGCACAGGAAGGAGCAGGGCTGGACAAGATGGTAGACGGCCTTGTGAAACGGTTCCAGCAGGCAGGTGTAGATCCGCCTGCTGTCTTGTACGTCGACTGTGGGTGCTGCACTGAGGTGGGGGAGACCAAGCTGAAAGCTAGATTCAGTGGATGGCCGGATCTCCTGATACGGCTGGACATCTGGCATTTCATGCGCAGGATCGCCTTGGGATGTACGACCGACGCCCATCAGCTTTACCCTGTCTTTATGTCACGGCTATCAGCGTGCATCTTTGAATGGGATGCGGCTGATGTCTCACTGCTCCGCAAAGCCAAGAGAGAGCTGATGATGTCCCAGGGTTGGCCCGCCCTGACAGATGCGGAAGTCAGCAAACACCTTACCAGGGAAGAGATGGCGCTCCATTGTCGGAGGAGGACCCGCGGAGAGGAGCCTACCATCCTCCTCCTTGAAAGGCTGTTTACGGAGCTCCTAAGCAGCAAAGGCAACGACTCCCTTGGTGTTCCTCTCCTAGACAGAGAAAGGATGGAGAAAATCTGGAGTGTCCAGAAGAAGCATGTGAAATGCATCCAAGATCCCCCTGGTGTAGTACTCTATACAGAGACTGGCACCTTAACCAAGGGAGGCGTGCTTCTGAGGACATACAGATGTGCCAGAGGCTCCACTTCCCTGGAATCCTTTCATTTACATCTGAACCGTTTTATCCCAGGTATTTATCTGCCACACAAAGAATGCATATTTAGAACTGAGCATTTATCATGTTTGTTTAGACAAAACACTGTTGTGTCTATTTACAGGGACCAGCGCCAACAGTCTGAACTTTCAGATTTATCTGTTGGAGGGGCTTAATAGGTGGAACCAGGACAGGGAGGCTGCTTCTTTGTCATCAGAACCATCAGCTTTGCGCAGCTACACAGGAGAACTCATTCACTGTGTAAACTGCAATTATGAAAAGCTGTTTGGCAGGAAAGTGGTCCCCAAGTTTTGTCCACCAGCACGTTACACCGGTAAAAGCATTTGTCAAGGGCATTAACATGCAATTGTGTAAAATATCATGCATTAAATGTTCAGTTTAAAACACATTTGTATTGGTTTTCTGTTTATTTATTGTTTGTATTCCAGGTGAGCTCATTGGATTGCAGTATTTGTTCAGTCAGACTGGTCAGGCACTGCAGGAAATGAACCCAGACTCTGAGCAGACAGCAGAGCTCATTAATGATCTCAATGTGGAAGAGCGGGAGGAAGATGAGGGCTTCTGTGACATAAACGAGGATCACACAATAAGAGATCTGGGTGTTGATGCATCACCACACCTCTCCACATTGACACCGGGTTCTTTCACCACGGTCACGAGCAGTGTCACCTCCATCCTGGGCGCCTCAACAACATCTTTGGTGCCTGACACCAATGTTCCCCCACAGCCTACATCACCTGGACCCTCTGGATCTGAAGTGCTGCCTGTTTCCTGTGAGACTTCTGATTTGTCTGTCCAATTGGAGTTTGAAGATGCTGGGGAGGAAGGTGATGAAGAGATGGTATGTTCCACATATGTAATTTTAATAAATAAAAATTCTATGATATTCTGTCGTTGGCCAACATCTGTGCTGTGAAGCCAAAGTTTCCGCAAATTTAATCTAACAATTATTGTTTTTGTTTTTTCAATAGGCTGTTGACTACCAAAATGTGCCTGGTTTCCAACATGTGGACAGGCTTGCAGAATATCTGGTGGGGCTCCGGGGACACACGGCCCTCTGCCTAAGCAACCAGGAAGCAGACACCATAATTGGACTTTGGCAGAAGCTGGATGACAGAGACAAGCAGAGGGTGGTGTATTCAGCTCGTCACCAGGAGCGACTGCTGAGCGGGCGCTTCAGGACCCCGAAGAGGCCTTCCCACACACCTGGAGTAGAGAGCACGACCAGGTGTTTGCTGGGTGCTGGCAGCGTACCTGCTCAGTGGCCTGACTGCTGTCGTCTGGTGGAGACCATATTTATCAGGCTTTGCACAATTTACCCTAGCCCCAAGAAAAAAAGAAAGGGAAGCCTGTCAAGATGGTCTCTTATTCTCCAAGACTACCGGAGGATAAGGCAGCTTGTGCTTGGAAACAGCTTGGTAATGGAAGGAACATCGATGCAGCTGGTGGAGGTAAACCAAAACACCCTGATTCAGTGGCACAACAACAGACAGAAACAGCAGGAACTGTCTGTTCTACTTCAGGGCATTGAGTTGCCTCAGCCCCTTCCAGAAGCTCAGGAACCCCTTGTGGCTGCTAAACAGCTACGGACGGAGCCACATCAGCCAGCTGAGCAGGACCAGTACAAGCTACCTGAGAGCACAGCAGGCCAAGCAAAGCAGAGGCAGACATCCGTTAGGCATCCACCTCTCAGACCCAAAACTGCAGTTCAAAGCCAACCGCTGGTAACACAATCTGGAGCATCACTCCAGATTGTGCCGAATGTACTTGTGCCAGCAGGACCAGGTTTCCAGAGTTGTCCCATGTTCCAGTATGTGCCGATGGTCCAGGGCATGTCGACGGTGCAGGGTATGCCAATGATGCAGTTACCACCAACAGTTGTCCAGGTCAACGCCTCACAGCCTGCTGCACCTGCTGCCAATCCAGGTCCCATAGCACAGAGACCATACAGAAGAACTGTGGAGGCTAACACATGCAAGAAGTGTGGCCAATTTAAAACCACAGAAACTGGTCATAGCCAGTATAGGGGCAGGGTGTACTGCCCAAAAACTGAGACTCTTTCAAAAGAGGAATGGTTGGAGGAAATGTAAGTCAAAATAAAACACTACACTATACTGTGTTCATGTTTATAGTGTCCTTTAACAATTATTCCACTACTTGGTTGTTATTTGGCTTCTTTTTCTTTTTTATTTATTTTAATTTATTTATAATTTAACTTTGTATTTATTGTTTATTTAAGAGTTTATTGAATTTATTTTAATTTAATTTATAATTTTTATGAATACTTATTTAAAATTGATTGTCTATATGTTATGTTTAAGTATTGTTTACATAGTTTGCTTTGTTAATTGTTATGCTGATTTTCTCTTAACACTTAATTGTTTTAAAACATTATTTAAAAAGTATTTGTTTGATTTTTATTTATTGTTTGTTGTTTTATATTCTATAGATCTCTATTTATACATAACTTTTGAACATGTAATTAAAAAATTATTTGATATACTGAACATTTTAATTGAATATTTATCACTTTTCTGTTTACATAGCTATTATTGAAATAAAAACATTTAAGAGACTATTTCTGAATTTTGTCGTTCTAGCAACATGAGCAGTTTTCACATAATTTCTATGGTTTGCAGCTTTGTTATTTGCAGAAAAAAAGAAGTGCTCTTTATTATTACCGATAATAACATAAAATGATAATAACATTTGTAATAAAATAGCATTAATAATAACACAGAGCAAATGTATCGTACATTTTTAATGAAAGCACTAAGAAAGAAGTACAATTGTTTATTTGGAACAAAATGCTTTCGACAATTTCTTTGTTATTAAGATTAAAGTAAAAAAATGAAAAGTTTGTCTTTAGCTGGATTCGAACCGCCACCTGGTGAGTGCCTGCAATAGAAAACAACGCAATTCAGATGTGTGCATTTCATGACTTACAAAGCTTGCAAATGCATCAACACTCAAACACCAGAAAAGAACCTTGTCATAACTTTAATTTTCACTCTTTCTTTTTTCTCGTTTTCCTTTCTCTTCTTCCCCTTCCCTTTTTCTTTCTCCCCCCTTCTTCCCCCTTCTTCCCCACCTTTAATGGACGATTGTTCCCCAGCTTGAGCGCCATCGCCTTAACCACTCGGCCACCTCGTCGAGCAGTGTAGCAAAATGGTCAAGACCCAACGTGCCCCTTAAAATGTCTGATGCTGGCCATTAAAGTATCTTCAATGCTACTTTCCAGACAGAATAATTCAAAGTACAGGGCTCCTCCGGGATTTGAACCCCGGACCTCTCGCACCCTAAGCGAGAATCATACCCCTAGACCAACGAGCCAATAACTCTTATGCTCATTTCAGACAAGGGCGTACAGGCATTCAACAGACGTCAACTTTGCTGCGTGGAATGGTTGGATCATGCAGGGACCAACCCACAACCGACTCTTGTAAAAGTTTTCAAATCCCTGCATATGCCTACAACAACAAGCCAGACATGCCAGTGCACTTTGCATTCTAAAGAAACTGCTCTCGAACACAACAAAGTAAGGGTACTCTTTGTACGCATAGTTTGATTTCTTCAAGATATCTTTGAATTCTGAACGGTTTACTTCGTACACAGTTGGTTTAAAGACAGCTTTTTTTGAATTTCAAAGCATTCTGAACACAACTATTCCTTTTGTTTGCCTTACATGCACACAGCCATCTGATCTTGGAGCTTGAGCATGCGTTGTAATGTTTTCAGAAGCATGCAGATGCAAACTTTATTTGCGATCACCTTGTCTTTGTGATGATATGAGTTAACAATTCTAGAAAAAACCATGACCAAATTTGACACTGAAGGTTATATTAAACTGGTAGGCAGATAGCTACTTTCACAGTGGAATGTTCACACTGTCCAGTACAGGCTTTTTTATTTCTTATGAATGGACGGTCCGTGAAGAAAAGGAACCAAGGAAGTTTTGAAAATTTAAGAAGCTTAAAGGTTTGGAGCAATGCTGGTGGCTCCCAGCCCGCTGCTGGTGAGCTACGTTCCTGTGGGATTTCAGTCGAAAAACAAACACAGTCAGCTCATCAAGGTTACCATTTAATATCCACTGTTCTTTTGCTACTCACTAACCCCAACTGCTTGACAAGTTCACGGCAGCATGCCTTTAACTGGTTCGACTGCTGGGGAATGGAATGTGAAAGTTCAAAGCCCCTCTCGTTGGCAAAAAAGCCATCAACTGAATCTTGTGGATAGGAATAGAATCCCAATACGCATCAGAATTAATGCAACGGACGACAAGATGGGGATTCCAACCCACTGAATAGAAAGTTTCACATGGAAAGTGGATTGATGGAATTTGCTTAGACTTTTGTAATCAACTGCAGCCATGTTGTCTGTGTTGGGATACTAAACTGGTTTCATTTCAAAGCTTAATGACTTCCTCACCTGTGATAAATGGATTGAAACGGACCCTCAGAAATGCTAGAGGGCAAGTCGATCATCAAAACAGCTTTTTGATGAACACAGGCTGGTACTTTTTTCTCATTTATACGAAAGCATTTAACACCACGTCACGGCTAGAAACCTCCAAAACTGGTGACAGGTTACAATAAGAGCAGCTTTCCAACAGGCACCAAACGACGAGGATGGGATTCGAACCCACGCGTGCAGAGCACAATGGATTAGCAGTCCATCGCCTTAACCACTCCGCCACCTCATTGTAGCAAAATGGTCAAGACCCAACGTGCCCCTTAAAATGTCTGATGCTGGCCATTAAAGTATTTTCAATGCTGCCTTTCCAGACAGAACAATTCAAAGTACAGGGCTCGTCCGGGATTTGAACCCGGGACCTCTCGCACCCTAAGCGAGAATCATACCCCTAGACCAACGAGCCAATAACTCTTATGTTCATTTCAAACAAGGGCCTACGGGCATTCAACAGACGTCAACTTTGCTGCGTGTAATGGTTGGATCATGCAGGGACAAACCCACAACCGACTCTTGTAAAAGTTTTCAAATCTCTGCATATGCCTACAACAACAAGCCAGACATGCCAGTGCACTTTGCATTCTAAAGAAACTGCTCTCGAACACAACAAAGTAAGGGTACTCTTTGTACGCATAGTTTGATTTCTTCAAGATATCTTTGAATTCTGAACGGTTTACTTCGTACACAGTTGGTTTAAAGACAGCTTTTTTTGAATTTTAAAGCATTCTGAACACAACTATTCCTTTTGTTTGCCTTACATGCACACAGTCATCTGATCTTGGAGCTTAAGCATGCGTTGTAATGTTTTCAGAAGCATGCAGATGCAAACTTTATTTGCGAGCACCTTGTCTTTGTGATGATATGAGTTAACCATTCTAGAAAAAACCATGACCAAATTTGACACTGAAGATTATATTAAACTGGTAGGCGGATAGCTACTTTCACAGTGGAATGTTCACACTGTCCAGTACAGGCTTTTTTATTTCTTATGAATGGACGGTCCGTGAAGAAAAGGAACCAAGGAAGTTTTGAAAATTTAAGAAGCTTAAGGGTTTGGAGCAATGCTGGTGTCTCCCAGCCCGCTGCTGGTGAGCTACGTTCCTGTGGGATTTCAGTCGAAAAACAAACACAGTCAGCTCATCAAGGTTACCATTCAATATCCACTGTTCTTTTGCTACTCACTAACCCCAACTGCTTGACAAGTTCACGGCAGCATGCCTTTAACTAGTTCGACTGCTGGGGAATGGAATGTGAAAGTTCAAAGCCCCTCTCGTTGGCAAAAAGCCATCAACTGAGGCTTGTGGATAGGAATAGACTCCCAATACGCATCAGAATTAATGTGTGATAAATGGTAAAAGTTTTCAAATCCCTGCATATGCCTACAATAACAAGCCAGACATGCCAGTGCACTTTGCATTCTAAAGAAACTGCTCTCGAACACAACAAAGTAAGGGTACTCTTTGTACGCATAGTTTGATTTCTTCAAGATATCTTTGAATTCTGAACGGTTTACTTCGTACACAGTTGGTTTAAAGACAGCTTTTTTTGAATTTTAAAGCATTCTGAACACAACTATTCCTTTTGTTTGCCTTACATGCACACAGCCATCTGATCTTGGAGCTTAAGCATGCGTTGTAATGTTTTCAGAAGCATGCAGATGCAAACTTTATTTGCGAGCACCATGTCTTTGTGATGATATGAGTTAACAATTCTAGAAAAAACCATGACCAAATTTGACACTGAAGGTTATATTTAGGAGTATGAATGGACGGTCCGTAAAGAAAAGGAACCAAGGAAGTTTTGAAAATTTAAGAAGCTTAAGGGTTTGGAGCAATGCTGGTGTCTCCCAGCCTGCTGCTGGTGAGCTACGTTCCTGTGGGCTCAGTGGTAGAGCATTTGACTGCAGATCAAGAGGTCCCCGGTTCAAATCCGGGTGCCCCCTCTGTGGAAAGTGGATTGATGGAATTTGCTTAGACTTTTGTAATCAACTGCAGCCATGTTGTCTGTGTTGGGATACTAAACTGGTTTCATTTCAAAGCTTAATGACTTCCTCACCTGTGATAAATGGATTGAAACGGACTCTCAGAAATGCTAGAGGGCAAGTCGATCATCAAAACAGCTTTTTGATGAACACAGGCTGGTACTTTTTTCTCATTTATACGAAAGCATTTAACACCACGTCACGGCTAGAAACCTCCAAAACTGGTGACAGGTTAGAACAAGAGCAGCTTTCCAACAGGCACCAAACGACGAGGATGGGATTCGAACCCACGCGTGCAGAGCACAATGGATTAGCAGTCCATCGCCTTAACCACTCGGCCACCTCGTCGAGCTGTGTAGCAAAATGGTCAAGACCAAACGTGCCCCTTAAAATGTCTGATGCTGGCCATTAAAGTATCTTCAATGCTGCCTTTCCAGACAGAACAATTCAATCCGGGTGCCCCCTCTGTGGAAAGTGGATTGATGGAATTTGCTTAGACTTTTGTAATCAACTGCAGCCATGTTGTCTGTGTTGGGATACTAAACTGGTTTCATTTCAAAGCTTAATGACTTCCTCACCTGTGATAAATGGATTGAAACGGACCCTCAGAAATGCTAGAGGGCAAGTCGATCATCAAAACAGCTTTTTGATGAACACAGGCTGGTACTTTTTTCTCATTTATACGAAAGCATTTAACACCACGTCACGGCTAGAAACCTCCAAAACTGGTGACGCGTGCAGAGCACAATGGATTAGCAGTCCATCGCCTTAACCACTCGGCCACCTCGTCGAGCAGTGTAGCAAAATGGTCAAGACCCAACGTGCCCCTTAAAATGTCTGATGCTGGCCATTAAAGTATCTTCAATGCTGCCTTTCCAGACAGAACAATTCAAAGTACAGGGCTCGTCCGGGATTTGAACCCGGGACCTCTCCACCCTAAGCGAGAATCAAACCCCTAGACCAACGAGCCAATAACTCTTATGATCATTTCAGACAATGCCTTACGGTCATTCAACAGACGTCAACTTTGCTGCGTGGAATGGTTGGATCATGCAGGGACCAACCCACAACCGACTCTTGTAAAAGTTTTCAAATCCCTGCATATGCCTACAACAACAAGCCAGACATGCCAGTGCACTTTGCATTCTAAAGAAACTGCTCTCGAACACAACAAAGTAAGGGTACTCTTTGTACGCATAGTTTGATTTCTTCAAGATATCTTTGAATTCTGAACGGTTTACTTCGTACACAGTTGGTTTAAAGACAGCTTTTTTTGAATTTTAAAGCATTCTGAACACAACTATTCCTTTTGTTTGCCTTACATGCACACAGCCATCTGATCTTGGAGCTTAAGCATGCGTTGTAATGTTTTCAGAAGCATGCAGATGCAAACTTTATTTGCGAGCACCTTGTCTTTGTGATGATATGAGTTAACAATTCTAGAAAAAACCATGACCAAATTTGACACTGAAGATTATATTAAACTGGTAGGCGGATAGCTACTTTCACAGTGGAATGTTCACACTGTCCAGTACAGGCTTTTTTATTTCTTATGAATGGAAGGTCCGTGAAGAAAAGGAACCAAGGAAGTTTTGAAAATTTAAGAAGCTTAAGGGTTTGGAGCAATGCTGGTGTCTCCCAGCCCGCTGCTGGTGAGCTACGTTCCTGTGGGATTTCAGTCGAAAAACAAACACAGTCAGCTCATCAAGGTTACCATTCAATATCCACTGTTCTTTTGCTACTCACTAACCCCAACTGCTTGACAAGTTCACGGCAGCATGCCTTTAACTGGTTCGACTGCTGGGGAATGGAATGTGAAAGTTCAAAGCCCCTCTCGTTGGCAAAAAAGCCATCAACTGAGGCTTGTGGATAGGAATAGACTCCCAATACGCATCAGAATTAATGCAACGGACGACAAGATGGCCATTCCAACCCACTGAATAGAAAGTTTCACATGGAAAGTGGATTGATGGAATTTGCTTAGACTTTTGTAATCAACTGCAGCCATGTTGTCTGTGTTGGGATACTAAACTGGTTTCATTTCAAAGCTTAATGACTTCCTTACCTGTGATAAATGGATTGAAACGGACCCTCAGAAATGCTAGAGGGCAAGTCGATCATCAAAACAGCTTTTTGATGAACACAGATCTTGGATTCAGCATTTAGAGGCGGCTGGTACTTTTTTATCATTTATACGAAAGCATTTAACACCACGTCACGGCTAGAAACCTCCAAAACTGGTGACAGGTTACAACAAGAGCAGCTTTCCAACAGGCACCAATAGACTCCCAATACGCATCAGAATTAATGAATAGGACCAAACGACGAGGATGGGATTCGAACCCAGCGTGCAGAGCACAATGGATTAGAGCGCCAGCTGCCGAAGGATCGTCCGGGCAAATGTTGAAGAATGTTGAACGTACAGCCAATCGCGTTGGGTCGCTTCAACATTCGCAACCAATCATGTTTGAGCGCTTCAACATTTGCATCCAATCACAGAGCGGCAGCTTCAACATTTTCAACATTTCACCAATCAGAGTACCAGAATGTTGAGGACACGCTTACGCTGGTCGCCAGTGGGTGGCGTAAGCGGTTGAGATTGCCGAAGTCATCCGAAGGTTCACGAGTTTTGACGAAAGCTATGAAAGAGGTCAGGTGAGTGTCAGAGGTCAAGAAGGTACAGTAGAACGTTTAAGACCGTCGAAGAACATCACTGCCACGGACCTCACCGGTTTATACAAACAAAAGGAACATTTGTGACAGCAGTATTAACGTTAAGAAATATATTATAACAATTTGTGCAAGACCAGTGTATTTTTTAATCATTTTTAATTACTGTGCGTTTTGCAAAACAGTTTATGACTGAAATATGTCGACAAAAAGGTCACACAAAGCCATGTCTGATGCTGAATGGGTTTCTCGTCTGAGAAAGTTTGCCAACACTGGAGTTTGGCCATCAGATGAAGGCAACAGACCAGCACCCAGGCAGAAGAAGTGGCACGAGATTTTTCAAAGGGAAGGAGTTTGTTTATTTCATTTTTGCACGATGGCACATTGTTTATTTACTTGGCATGGTTGACTGTTAAAAGTAGTGTACTGTATGTACCTAATAGATCACCACATGAGCCTGTTAATTATGGAAAAAAGGTTATTCAAACATGCACACAAGACACTGCTACACACATTCATGTAGATTTGATTTTTTTGTTAAATAATGTATAATGTTAATGTAGTAACAATATAATTATTGACGGCGTCTGTATTGTTAAAGAGAGGGTGGTTGAGGGATGTTTATTGAATAGTAGGTTTGTAACAAAATATTAAATATTTTAATTTTCCTCATTTCAATGGAGTCTCCGGGTAACTATTGGCGTTTTGTTAATAATGCATGTATTGTGTACATTTGTGTTCCAGATTGAAAAATGTCCAATGCAGTCTCGTGGTCAGCTGACCTTGCATGGAACTGTTCAGAAGTGCTTGTGTGGTTTTCACACTCAGAAGGTAACTTTATTGTTAATGTTTTGCTGGTATTTTCCCCTTCTAAAATGTTCTTCTTCCAAAATTTTTGAACTGTATTTCTGTTATTGTTGTATTCAGCCCACTGCCTCTTCTGCACCTACCACCCGGGTCGTGGACCAGCCTGCTTCCACAGCACCACCAGTACAGAAGCGGAGTGAACCCCAGCCTCAGGCCCAGCCCCATCCATCGACATCAAGGATAGCACCGAGTTTGTCAATGGTATAACTATTTCCTATATACTCTATTCAATATATAATTTTATATATTTTTATAATTTTAGTACACAGTATGTCTTAAAGTGTCAAAGAATTTTGTTGCCAATTACAAAGGATAGTAAAGGATTTCACACATGCGTGTCAACTGTACCACCCTGTGGGGGCAGGGGGCAGCTTGTCAACTCATTGGTGAGTTTGGCTGTCTCAGGTAAGCCCAGCTTTTGGGTGAGGTGTTTTCACATCTTTGTGTCTGTTCTAACACCTTGTTGGGAAAGTTCTGATTGTCTCATTGGTTTGGTTCCGCTGTCAGGGAAATGATAACCCATATGAAAAAATTGACTTTATATTTTTCTCACTTTTCAAAAAATTACTCTTTGAGTTTACCAAACCAAGGTTTAGCGGGTCTCACTTAGCTGCAGCAAAGCCAAATGTAACTGTGCCTAGAAGACCTCAGGTTAATGACCCATCAAGTGCAGCAGTGTCCAGTGCCCCTTTACTAAGCACCGATGTCTCTGTAAGTATTGGCATAATCCACAATGCATTCTATTAAAACACTTTACACTCACCATCACTTTGTAGAGAACATATTTTACTCCAGGAGGCCACCTTGTAATGAAATAAGATCAGTACTACATAATGCTTCCATTCATATACTTTACACGCTGAATTGATAAAAAAACAACACATTTTCCTCACTTTATTAACAGTTTATTAACTTTATTTGCCTCAACAATTTCAACAGTGATTTTGAAATCTCTCAATATTACTCATTTTATTTTTGTTATCATACAATTGCTACTTTGGTTGAATGTAATATTCTAAAGCATCTTTGGTCACACACCTCCGACCAATGGTGTTTTGTTCCTTCTAATGATTATAGGACAGTTGTGCTTAATGTGGTATTATTCACTGCATGATTTTATAGACACAAGTCCCTGGAGTTCCAGCATCTGTCCGAAAAATCACTGAGGGTGTGACCAGTCCTGCACAGTCATGTAGTATTGTCTCGGTAAGTTATCTTATATTTTATCATTTAAAATATTTCAATATTTAAAAAAATATATTGTTATCTTATATTTTATCATTTAAAATATTTCAATATTTAAAAAAATGTATATGTTTGTAAAACTACAAAAATATATATTCGCGGATGTCGATGTTTAATATGTTACTCTGGGCTATTACACAATTGACTTGCTGAACAAAACGTTTTATTTCTTCTCCTTAATAGGCTGCTCCATCTGGGGATTCACTGCAAGCTCCTGCTTCAGTTTTGCTTCCTCGGTTGTGGTCTGAGACCTTACCAACAGAGGATCACAGGTGGATTGCAAGCAGGCTTTTTAGAATTGGCTCCAAAGGAAAGCCAGAGCTCCGTGACAACCTTCAGCTCTGGTATTACCCTCCAGAGCCAGCACTTACCTACAATCAGGCTCCAGCTCCAGACAGATTTTTTTCACATGCTCTTTTGCTATGGATGCCATATAAGCTGTGGGGGGTCAAGGTGCTCTGTCCCAATGCGGCCTGTGGACAGCATCAGCTTACAGGAGGTGGTCTGCACAAGAGGACACGGCAGGTTCTGGACATCGACAGGATGTACAACATGGTCACAGAAACACTGATCTGTACCAAGTGCAAAGCTTCTCACGTGTCCTGGAGTCAGACTGTCCTGCGACAGCTGGATCTGGGCCATCGCACTGAGTTTCGGGTTATCCTCACGCAGAAGTAAGTACACTTTTCTTCCACATACAGTTGTCATCCCATCATTGCAAACATTTTGCAAATGATATATGTATTTTACATTATTTTGTGTGCGCTTTTCACAAGGTATGCCTGTGATCTAAGAGTCATTAGACTTCTGCGTGAGCGCGGCATTGGCAATAGTCCCACAAGGGTGGTCAAACAGCTGAATGAGAACCACAGCGAGGAGTGGCTTCAGCGTGTGGCACGGTACTCCACACAGTGTATGGACTTTGTCAACCGTCCTGGGGTGTTGCCAATTCAATTCCAGGAGCCCCCGAAGCATACAGTGGTTCCAAGCTGCAAGTGGCTCCTCACCGTTTACAGCCAAGACATCCTGACAAGGCTGGATGAAATCCAGGCAAGGATAACATCCACTTACGGGACAGTTTTAAAAATGGATTCAACGAAAAAGGTTAGTGGTGGATTTGTGTTTACGTTTGCTGTTGTCTGTTATATGCCAGCATGTTATTCTATTTGAATTATACATTGTATGATGTTTTATTGCATTTAATGCACTCTTTTACAATTATGTCTATTGTAGATCACCAAAAAGCTCGCTGGGACGGCTAGAGGAACAGGACTTTGGCTCACCTATGTTGGCAACGAGTTTGGTCAGGTGCTTATCAGTGTGTTGACAGCACAGGAAGGAGCAGGGCTGGACAAGATGGTAGACGGCCTTGTGAAACGGTTCCAGCAGGCAGGTGTAGATCCGCCTGCTGTCTTGTACGTCGACTGTGGGTGCTGCACTGAGGTGGGGGAGACCAAGCTGAAAGCTAGATTCAGTGGATGGCCGGATCTCCTGATACGGCTGGACATCTGGCATTTCATGCGCAGGATCGCCTTGGGATGTACGACCGACGCCCATCAGCTTTACCCTGTCTTTATGTCACGGCTATCAGCGTGCATCTTTGAATGGGATGCGGCTGATGTCTCACTGCTCCGCAAAGCCAAGAGAGAGCTGATGATGTCCCAGGGTTGGCCCGCCCTGACAGATGCGGAAGTCAGCAAACACCTTACCAGGGAAGAGATGGCGCTCCATTGTCGGAGGAGGACCCGCGGAGAGGAGCCTACCATCCTCCTCCTTGAAAGGCTGTTTACGGAGCTCCTAAGCAGCAAAGGCAACGACTCCCTTGGTGTTCCTCTCCTAGACAGAGAAAGGATGGAGAAAATCTGGAGTGTCCAGAAGAAGCATGTGAAATGCATCCAAGATCCCCCTGGTGTAGTACTCTATACAGAGACTGGCACCTTAACCAAGGGAGGCGTGCTTCTGAGGACATACAGATGTGCCAGAGGCTCCACTTCCCTGGAATCCTTTCATTTACATCTGAACCGTTTTATCCCAGGTATTTATCTGCCACACAAAGAATGCATATTTAGAACTGAGCATTTATCATGTTTGTTTAGACAAAACACTGTTGTGTCTATTTACAGGGACCAGCGCCAACAGTCTGAACTTTCAGATTTATCTGTTGGAGGGGCTTAATAGGTGGAACCAGGACAGGGAGGCTGCTTCTTTGTCATCAGAACCATCAGCTTTGCGCAGCTACACAGGAGAACTCATTCACTGTGTAAACTGCAATTATGAAAAGCTGTTTGGCAGGAAAGTGGTCCCCAAGTTTTGTCCACCAGCACGTTACACCGGTAAAAGCATTTGTCAAGGGCATTAACATGCAATTGTGTAAAATATCATGCATTAAATGTTCAGTTTAAAACACATTTGTATTGGTTTTCTGTTTATTTATTGTTTGTATTCCAGGTGAGCTCATTGGATTGCAGTATTTGTTCAGTCAGACTGGTCAGGCACTGCAGGAAATGAACCCAGACTCTGAGCAGACAGCAGAGCTCATTAATGATCTCAATGTGGAAGAGCGGGAGGAAGATGAGGGCTTCTGTGACATAAACGAGGATCACACAATAAGAGATCTGGGTGTTGATGCATCACCACACCTCTCCACATTGACACCGGGTTCTTTCACCACGGTCACGAGCAGTGTCACCTCCATCCTGGGCGCCTCAACAACATCTTTGGTGCCTGACACCAATGTTCCCCCACAGCCTACATCACCTGGACCCTCTGGATCTGAAGTGCTGCCTGTTTCCTGTGAGACTTCTGATTTGTCTGTCCAATTGGAGTTTGAAGATGCTGGGGAGGAAGGTGATGAAGAGATGGTATGTTCCACATATGTAATTTTAATAAATAAAAATTCTATGATATTCTGTCGTTGGCCAACATCTGTGCTGTGAAGCCAAAGTTTCCGCAAATTTAATCTAACAATTATTGTTTTTGTTTTTTCAATAGGCTGTTGACTACCAAAATGTGCCTGGTTTCCAACATGTGGACAGGCTTGCAGAATATCTGGTGGGGCTCCGGGGACACACGGCCCTCTGCCTAAGCAACCAGGAAGCAGACACCATAATTGGACTTTGGCAGAAGCTGGATGACAGAGACAAGCAGAGGGTGGTGTATTCAGCTCGTCACCAGGAGCGACTGCTGAGCGGGCGCTTCAGGACCCCGAAGAGGCCTTCCCACACACCTGGAGTAGAGAGCACGACCAGGTGTTTGCTGGGTGCTGGCAGCGTACCTGCTCAGTGGCCTGACTGCTGTCGTCTGGTGGAGACCATATTTATCAGGCTTTGCACAATTTACCCTAGCCCCAAGAAAAAAAGAAAGGGAAGCCTGTCAAGATGGTCTCTTATTCTCCAAGACTACCGGAGGATAAGGCAGCTTGTGCTTGGAAACAGCTTGGTAATGGAAGGAACATCGATGCAGCTGGTGGAGGTAAACCAAAACACCCTGATTCAGTGGCACAACAACAGACAGAAACAGCAGGAACTGTCTGTTCTACTTCAGGGCATTGAGTTGCCTCAGCCCCTTCCAGAAGCTCAGGAACCCCTTGTGGCTGCTAAACAGCTACGGACGGAGCCACATCAGCCAGCTGAGCAGGACCAGTACAAGCTACCTGAGAGCACAGCAGGCCAAGCAAAGCAGAGGCAGACATCCGTTAGGCATCCACCTCTCAGACCCAAAACTGCAGTTCAAAGCCAACCGCTGGTAACACAATCTGGAGCATCACTCCAGATTGTGCCGAATGTACTTGTGCCAGCAGGACCAGGTTTCCAGAGTTGTCCCATGTTCCAGTATGTGCCGATGGTCCAGGGCATGTCGACGGTGCAGGGTATGCCAATGATGCAGTTACCACCAACAGTTGTCCAGGTCAACGCCTCACAGCCTGCTGCACCTGCTGCCAATCCAGGTCCCATAGCAAAGAGACCATACAGAAGAACTGTGGAGGCTAACACATGCAAGAAGTGTGGCCAATTTAAAACCACAGAAACTGGTCATAGCCAGTATAGGGGCAGGGTGTACTGCCCAAAAACTGAGACTCTTTCAAAAGAGGAATGGTTGGAGGAAATGTAAGTCAAAATAAAACACTACACTATACTGTGTTCATGTTTATAGTGTCCTTTAACAATTATTCCACTACTTGGTTGTTATTTGGCTTCTTTTTCTTTTTTATTTATTTTAATTTATTTATAATTTAACTTTGTATTTATTGTTTATTTAAGAGTTTATTGACTTTATTTTAATTTAATTTATAATTTTTATGAATACTTATTTAAAATTGATTGTCTATATGTTATGTTTAAGTATTGTTTACATAGTTTGCTTTGTTAATTGTTATGCTGATTTTCTCTTAACACTTAATTGTTTTAAAACATTATTTAAAAAGTATTTGTTTGATTTTTATTTATTGTTTGTTGTTTTATATTCTATAGATCTCTATTTATACATAACTTTTGAACATGTAATTAAAAAATTATTTGACATACTGAACATTTCAATTGAATATTTATCACTTTTCTGTTTACATAGCTATTATTGAAATAAAAACATTTAAGAGACTATTTCTGAATTTTGTCGTTCTAGCAACATGAGCAGTTTTCACATAATTTCTATGGTTTGCAGCTTTGTTATTTGCAGAAAAAAAGAAGTGCTCTTTATTATTACCGATAATAACATAAAATGATAATAACATTTGTAATAAAATAGCATTAATAATAACACAGAGCAAATGTATCGTACATTTTTAATGAAAGCACTAAGAAAGAAGTACAATTGTTTATTTGGAACAAAATGCTTTCGACAATTTCTTTGTTATTAAGATTAAAGTAAAAAAATGAAAAGTTTGTCTTTAGCTGGATTCGAACCGCCACCTGGTGAGTGCCTGCAATAGAAAACAACGCAATTCAGATGTGTGCATTTCATGACTTACAAAGCTTGCAAATGCATCAACACTCAAACACCAGAAAAGAACCTTGTCATAACTTTAATTTTCACTCTTTCTTTTTTCTCGTTTTCCTTTCTCTTCTTCCCCTTCCCTTTTTCTTTCTCCCCCCTTCTTCCCCCTTCTTCCCCACCTTTAATGGACGATTGTTCCCCAGCTTGAGCGCCATCGCCTTAACCACTCGGCCACCTCGTCGAGCAGTGTAGCAAAATGGTCAAGACCCAACGTGCCCCTTAAAATGTCTGATGCTGGCCATTAAAGTATCTTCAATGCTACTTTCCAGACAGAACAATTCAAAGTACAGGGCTCGTCCGGGATTTGAACCCCGGACCTCTCGCACCCTAAGCGAGAATCATACCCCTAGACCAACGAGCCAATAACTCTTATGCTCATTTCAGACAAGGGCGTACAGGCATTCAACAGACGTCAACTTTGCTGCGTGGAATGGTTGGATCATGCAGGGACCAACCCACAACCAACTCTTGTAAAAGTTTTCAAATCCCTGCATATGCCTACAACAACAAGCCAGACATGCCAGTGCACTTTGCATTCTAAAGAAACTGCTCTCGAACACAACAAAGTAAGGGTACTCTTTGTACGCATAGTTTGATTTCTTCAAGATATCTTTGAATTCTGAACGGTTTACTTCGTACACAGTTGGTTTAAAGACAGCTTTTTTTGAATTTCAAAGCATTCTGAACACAACTATTCCTTTTGTTTGCCTTACATGCACACAGCCATCTGATCTTGGAGCTTAAGCATGCGTTGTAATGTTTTCAGAAGCATGCAGATGCAAACTTTATTTGCGATCACCTTGTCTTTGTGATGATATGAGTTAACAATTCTAGAAAAAACCATGACCAAATTTGACACTGAAGGTTATATTAAACTGGTAGGCAGATAGCTACTTTCACAGTGGAATGTTCACACTGTCCAGTACAGGCTTTTTTATTTCTTATGAATGGACGGTCCGTGAAGAAAAGGAACCAAGGAAGTTTTGAAAATTTAAGAAGCTTAAAGGTTTGGAGCAATGCTGGTGGCTCCCAGCCCGCTGCTGGTGAGCTACGTTCCTGTGGGATTTCAGTCGAAAAACAAACACAGTCAGCTCATCAAGGTTACCATTTAATATCCACTGTTCTTTTGCTACTCACTAACCCCAACTGCTTGACAAGTTCACGGCAGCATGCCTTTAACTGGTTCGACTGCTGGGGAATGGAATGTGAAAGTTCAAAGCCCCTCTCGTTGGCAAAAAAGCCATCAACTGAATCTTGTGGATAGGAATAGAATCCCAATACGCATCAGAATTAATGCAACGGACGACAAGATGGGGATTCCAACCCACTGAATAGAAAGTTTCACATGGAAAGTGGATTGATGGAATTTGCTTAGACTTTTGTAATCAACTGCAGCCATGTTGTCTGTGTTGGGATACTAAACTGGTTTCATTTCAAAGCTTAATGACTTCCTCACCTGTGATAAATGGATTGAAACGGACCCTCAGAAATGCTAGAGGGCAAGTCGATCATCAAAACAGCTTTTTGATGAACACAGGCTGGTACTTTTTTCTCATTTATACGAAAGCATTTAACACCACGTCACGGCTAGAAACCTCCAAAACTGGTGACAGGTTACAACAAGAGCAGCTTTCCAACAGGCACCAAACGACGAGGATGGGATTCGAACCCACGCGTGCAGAGCACAATGGATTAGCAGTCCATCGCCTTAACCACTCGGCCACCTCATTGTAGCAAAATGGTCAAGACCCAACGTGCCCCTTAAAATGTCTGATGCTGGCCATTAAAGTATTTTCAATGCTGCCTTTCCAGACAGAACAATTCAAAGTACAGGGCTCGTCCGGGATTTGAACCCGGGACCTCTCGCACCCTAAGCGAGAATCATACCCCTAGACCAACGAGCCAATAACTCTTATGTTCATTTCAAACAAGGGCCTACGGGCATTCAACAGACGTCAACTTTGCTGCGTGTAATGGTTGGATCATGCAGGGACAAACCCACAACCGACTCTTGTAAAAGTTTTCAAATCTCTGCATATGCCTACAACAACAAGCCAGACATGCCAGTGCACTTTGCATTCTAAAGAAACTGCTCTCGAACACAACAAAGTAAGGGTACTCTTTGTACGCATAGTTTGATTTCTTCAAGATATCTTTGAATTCTGAACGGTTTACTTCGTACACAGTTGGTTTAAAGACAGCTTTTTTTGAATTTTAAAGCATTCTGAACACAACTATTCCTTTTGTTTGCCTTAGATTGCACACAGTCATCTGATCTTGGAGCTTAAGCATGCGTTGTAATGTTTTCAGAAGCATGCAGATGCAAACTTTATTTGCGAGCACCTTGTCTTTGTGATGATATGAGTTAACCATTCTAGAAAAAACCATGACCAAATTTGACACTGAAGATTATATTAAACTGGTAGGCGGATAGCTACTTTCACAGTGGAATGTTCACACTGTCCAGTACAGGCTTTTTTATTTCTTATGAATGGACGGTCCGTGAAGAAAAGGAACCAAGGAAGTTTTGAAAATTTAAGAAGCTTAAGGGTTTGGAGCAATGCTGGTGTCTCCCAGCCCGCTGCTGGTGAGCTACGTTCCTGTGGGATTTCAGTCGAAAAACAAACACAGTCAGCTCATCAAGGTTACCATTCAATATCCACTGTTCTTTTGCTACTCACTAACCCCAACTGCTTGACAAGTTCACGGCAGCATGCCTTTAACTGGTTCGACTGCTTGGGAATGGAATGTGAAAGTTCAAAGCCCCTCTCGTTGGCAAAAAAGCCATCAACTGAGTCTTGTGGATAGGAATAGACTCCGAATACGCATCAGAATTAATGTGTGATAAATGGTAAAAGTTTTCAAATCCCTGCATATGCCTACAATAACAAGCCAGACATGCCAGTGCACTTTGCATTCTAAAGAAACTGCTCTCGAACACAACAAAGTAAGGGTACTCTTTGTACGCATAGTTTGATTTCTTCAAGATATCTTTGAATTCTGAACGGTTTACTTCGTACACAGTTGGTTTAAAGACAGCTTTTTTTGAATTTTAAAGCATTCTGAACACAACTATTCCTTTTGTTTGCCTTACATGCACACAGCCATCTGATCTTGGAGCTTAAGCATGCGTTGTAATGTTTTCAGAAGCATGCAGATGCAAACTTTATTTGCGACCACCATGTCTTTGTGATGATATGAGTTAACAATTCTAGAAAAAACCATGACCAAATTTGACACTGAAGGTTATATTAAACTAGTAGGCGGATAGCTACTTTCACAGTGGAATGTTCACACTGTCCAGTACAGGCTTTTTTATTCCTTATGAATGGACGGTCCGTGAAGAAAAGGAACCAAGGAAGTTTTGAAAATTTAAGAAGCTTAAGGGTTTGGAGCAATGCTGGTGTCTCCCAGCCCGCTGCTGGTGAGCTACGTTCCTGTGGGATTTCAGTCGGAAAACAAACACAGTCAGCTCATCAGGGTTACCATTCAATATCCACTGTTCTTTTGCTACTCACTAACCCCAACTGCTTGACAAGTTCACGGCAGCATGCCTTTAACTAGTTCGACTGCTGGGGAATGGAATGTGAAAGTTCAAAGCCCCTCTCGTTGGCAAAAAAGCCATCAACTGAGGCTTGTGGATAGGAATAGACTCCCAATACGCATCAGAATTAATGTGTGATAAATGGTAAAAGTTTTCAAATCCCTGCATATGCCTACAATAACAAGCCAGACATGCCAGTGCACTTTGCATTCTAAAGAAACTGCTCTCGAACACAACAAAGTAAGGGTACTCTTTGTACGCATAGTTTGATTTCTTCAAGATATCTTTGAATTCTGAACGGTTTACTTCGTACACAGTTGGTTTAAAGACAGCTTTTTTTGAATTTTAAAGCATTCTGAACACAACTATTCCTTTTGTTTGCCTTACATGCACACAGCCATCTGATCTTGGAGCTTAAGCATGCGTTGTAATGTTTTCAGAAGCATGCAGATGCAAACTTTATTTGCGAGCACCATGTCTTTGTGATGATATGAGTTAACAATTCTAGAAAAAACCATGACCAAATTTGACACTGAAGGTTATATTTAGGAGTATGAATGGACGGTCCGTAAAGAAAAGGAACCAAGGAAGTTTTGAAAATTTAAGAAGCTTAAGGGTTTGGAGCAATGCTGGTGTCTCCCAGCCTGCTGCTGGTGAGCTACGTTCCTGTGGGCTCAGTGGTAGAGCATTTGACTGCAGATCAAGAGGTCCCCGGTTGAAATCCGGGTGCCCCCTCTGTGGAAAGTGGATTGATGGAATTTGCTTAGACTTTTGTAATCAACTGCAGCCATGTTGTCTGTGTTGGGATACTAAACTGGTTTCATTTCAAAGCTTAATGACTTCCTCACCTGTGATAAATGGATTGAAATGGACCCTCAGAAATGCTAGAGGGCAAGTCGATCATCAAAACAGCTTTTTGATGAACACAGATCTTGGATTCAGCATTTAGAGGCGGCTGGTACTTTTTTCTCATTTATACGAAAGCATTTAACACCACGTCACGGCTAGAAACCTCCAAAACTGGTGACAGGTTACAACAAGAGCAGCTTTCCACCAAACGACGAGGATGGGATTCGAATCCACGCGTGCAGAGCACAATGGATTAGCAGTCCATCGCCTTAACCACTCGGCCACCTCGTCGAGCTTTCTGCGTGGAATGGTTGGATCATGCAGGGACCAAACCACAACCGACTCTTGTAAAAGTTTTCAAATCCCTGCATATGCCTACAACAACAAGCCAGACATGCCAGTGCACTTTGCATTCTAAAGAAACTGCTCTCGAACACAACAAAGTAAGGGTACTCTTTGTACGCATAGCTTGATTTCTTCAAGATATCTTTGAATTCTGAACGGTTTACTTCGTACACAGTTGGTTTAAAGACAGCTTTTTTTGAATTTTAAAGCATTCTGAACACAACTATTCCTTTTGTTTGCCTTACATGCACACAGCCATCTGATCTTGGAGCTTGAGCATGCGTTGTAATGTTTTCAGAAGCATGCAGATGCAAACTTTATTTGCGACCACAGCTTTTTTTGAATTTGAAAGCATTCTGAACACAACTATTCCTTTTGTTTGCCTTACATGCACACAGCCATCTGATCTTGGAGCTTGAGCATGCGTTGTAATGTTTTCAGAAGCATGCAGATGCAAACTTTATTTGCGACCACCTTGTCTTTGTGATGATATGAGTTAACAATTCTAGAAAAAACCATGACCAAATTTGACACTGAAGGTTATATTAAACTGGTAGGCGGATAGCTACTTTCACAGTGGAATGTTCACACTGTCCAGTACAGGCTTTTTTATTCCTTATGAA
>CM065662.1:13749252-13819252 GCA_033220385.1 Triplophysa yarkandensis | reverse complement strand
CAGATAAAATACTGCAAAAAATAAGCAGTACATTTCTGTAAGAGCTTAAATATAAATTACATCATTTCAATCTAATGCATTAAAAAGAGTTAAATACAGAACACAGAATATTCCTTCATCTTATCTTTACAGATCTTAACAGAAAAATAACACACTTTACTAAACTTAAACACATTTAATGACGTCACACACCCCAATTATCATTAATGAGAGCTGTAGTTACATTTAATTGATTTAATATCTCTGAAGTTTAATGTATAGGTGCAGGCGGTCCTTGTTCGGATGAGCTCCGCCCCACACAAGAGAAGGGAGAGAGACATGTGCTTAAACACGGGAGAGAGAGAGAGAGAGAGAGGAGAGAGAGAGAGAGAGAGAGAGAGAGAGAGAGAGAGAGAGAGAGAGAGAGAGAGAGAGAGAGAGGACGGCTCGTGTGTGGCTGTGAAAGAGAGAAAATGTCACATCACACTTGTGAGAGAGACTCTTAGTGAGGACTTGCTCTTCTTCTCATTGACGGAGGAGATATTTAGAAGAATGCACCCTCAAGCGTCCGATGCTGCGCGGCTCTGAGCGCCTCCGAGAGAACTTTCACACGAGACGGGACAACCTGGACACCAGAGGACATCTCCAGCTCATGTGTGGAGTACCAGTGGACACTGAAGATCTCTTCCATCCAACCCAATACAGAAGAGAATAGTTTGAAGAATGGAGGGGATATTCCAGTGTTATTATATTTGGGGCAAATGTAAGGAGACTCACTGTTGATTGTGAATGATGGAAACATTGAGTTCAGTCGAATCTTTCTCTGGAGGTCGAGATGCTCATAAAGTTCATGAGATGTCCTCACACATGATCAGATAAAGATCCCACAGACTCCTCTGATCTCATCTCTCTCTGACCTTACATTCTTCACTGACATTATGGACAAGAACACTATTGTACATCAGATGGAGTTGGCACTTTTGATGCCCGTCCTCTTGCTTTGGCTCTCCGTGTGTGCTGATGACAGTAAGATCATTTCTGATCGATATGCTGTCTACTGGAACAGCACAAATCCCAGGTAGGAAACACTCAACTTTAGCTCAAACTTGGGCTCTTGCTGTCTTCTGTATTCTTGCAGAGAAGTTTTTATGCAGGTGGGAAACTTTTTGGAGTTCTACAAATATTTGTGCTCTTAAATTCATCATAGTTTTGTTTAAATTAGTGGTGTATATTATTAGTCATTTTAACTAAAACATGTTTAGTTTTGTATTTATTTATTTATTTATTTATTTATTTATGTATTTATTTATTTATTTATCCAAATAACATTCAAGAAGAATTAACTTTAATATTAAAAAGTATTTATTTATTTATTTATTTATCCAAATAACATTCAAGAAGAATTAACTTTAATATTAAAAAGTATTTATTTATTTATTTATTTATCCAAATAACATTCAAGAAGAATTAACTTTAATATTAAAAAGTATTTATTTATTTATTTATTTATCCAAATAACATTCAAGAAGAATTAACTTTAATATTAAAAAGTATTTATTTATTTATTTATCCAAATAACATTCAAGAAGAATTAACTTTAATATTAAAAAGTATTTATTTATTTATTTATTTATCCAAATAACATTCAAGAAGAATTAACTTTAATTTAACACAACTTTTAAAGGCTTCGTTTAAGTTCCATAAAAAATACTTTTTAACACACAAAGCCCCTTTAGGCCTCAGTTGTCTCAGACTGACACCAGTACAACTTGTGTGTTCCTTAAAGACTTCTTGTAAAATCTTCCTCCCCATGAACACATTGTAACTTTAAGGTCTCATTTATTGCTTACTGTTTGACACTCTTGCGTGCTGTCTGTTATGAGTTACTCAAGGCCATATGCTGTGTTACATTACGCGCCGTTGGGTTGATCATGATGAAAAATATGCTAATAAATGCACAATCTGATATCCCCGTCCGTTATTTTGTTTTCCATCCTTTCATGGATGTTCCCAAGTTAGGATCAGTACTTGAGCTTTCATATCACATATGGTTTAAATAGTCTAAGATAAAGCCCCCGCTCCTCATCAGGCCCTTCTCAGAAGCACCAGCAGCGCTCCTACTCTAGTTTTTGGCACGGGACGGGTCTTTGTCCAAACATAGTCAAACATATACTTTACATTTGCTGGCATGAAATGGTGAAGTCAGCGGTGGCACATTCGTATGTGATTTAAGTAATAAACCAAAAAAGTCTATACTTTAAAAGTAGTCATGCGATGAGATTGTTTGTCTGTCGTTTTCATTTGTGTCCCACGGTGTAAAGCTTTAAAATCTGCATTTAAACATGTGTATCTAAAATTATATAATCAGACAATATATTCAAAGTGAAGACAAGACAAGAGCAGATTCAAATGTCTCAAAATCCTCCTCAAGGAATGGTTGTAAATATCTACACGGTCTAAGAGCCTCTACCAGATTGTATACAGCCCTGTAGTTCAAGAGTTTCTGATGAAGAAGTGTAACTTTAAGTTTTTGGTTTTGTCTTTTGAGAATGTCTTTGAAATATGTTAATGTTCTTGACTTAAGCAGTAAACTGGTAATGCACTATTGAGAAAAGTCACGCTGCTAAATCTTGTTTGTTGTGTTCACTTTAGGCTTTAGATTATTTCTAGATTAGGTACAGACCTAATTAGATGCCTTCCAAAAAAAGAGAGCATAAATTAAAACTCATTATCATATCTATCAACTCAAAGTCCATAAAAAAACGTTGTGTATTGTTCTCCAGTCTTCCTCAGATTTGAATAATGACTGATTACGGCTGGTCGGGGTTAATTTTGCACATGGTTTTTCCTCCATCAGTTTTACAGTGACTTTGTATTTGTTGTGTTTTGGCAGATCTGCGAAATGTTTGTTCAGCTAAACTAAGACGGTCTTCCCTCCGTGTAAGGGAGCTCGGGGAAACCGAGTCTCTATTATTAGACTGCTGATAGTGTTTTAGCCCATGTTATTGATTTTTACCGCTCGGCCGTTAGATCTACGAGATATCAGATTCTCCAGGTTTTTCCTGGTGGGTCGGATACTCGGGACGGACGGATTAGGTGTTGTCCATTCTAGTCCCGTGCGCTTGATCTGGCCTGATTAATGGTTTTAGAAAACTGCGAAACTAAAGTTAGACCTGCGGGCTTCATCGTGTCCTGTGGTTTTCCAGAACCCCAGAATGTGAGCGAACGGGGCTGTCTGGTGTGGTTTGAATCAGGCCTCGACTGTTTGAGTTTTGTTACGTGGTTCAATTAGAGCGTGCGAGAGTAACGGCTTGTGCTAAATGACCCCAATCAGAGCACAAATAAATACACCCAAATATATTTCTGCTCTGTTGGACTTTAACCCTGGAGACGTTAGGGTGAGTTGTACGGGACGGTTGGTGGGGAACGTGAATCGCCACGTAGGATAAAACACTTGAGCTGCACAGATAATAAGCGGTGTGCGTGGACACAGATAGGAGTGCAGTTTTTAACAGACGTATGCGTTTTATTATATTTCTTTTTATAATAAAAGCAAAATGTGGTTAAAGTTGTAAGTATTGTTTCGTTATTTTTTGATGTAGACGTTTAATAGACAAATTTACAAAACAAGGGTTAGTTGTTATTTGTAAACAGACAATATTTTAACTGCATGTTATTTGTTGCTTTCATAAATATTTTGGCAAACTTAAGATTCGAGTGCAAATGTGATTTTTTTTATTGTAAATCAATAAGATTTTATTAAACTTGCTTGTCACTTGTCCTACTGTTAGTGTCTTCTTAACAAACATTTTTTTCTGAATTATAAAAAATATAATATTGTTAA
This sequence comes from Triplophysa yarkandensis, assembly GCA_033220385.1. Lineage (NCBI taxonomy): Eukaryota > Metazoa > Chordata > Actinopteri > Cypriniformes > Nemacheilidae > Triplophysa > Triplophysa yarkandensis. The sequence goes on along the minus strand of CM065662.1, from coordinate 13,815,429 downwards.
TTTCAGTGCAAGTAAAATATTTGAAACATGTAAAAATAAATCTGCAATTATATAGAGCGGCTCACACTTTACATCCGGCTATGACATCTGAACGGACCAATTTATTTTACTGTTTCACACGCTGGTAAAACTTTGCTGTAATGACTTGTTACGATTTACATTTATTTTATATGGTTTCATTTTTTTTGGTGTAGTTTTTTGGTATTGTTTAATTGGTTCATGAGCGTTACCAGAGCTGACTGGTGTCAAATGATGCAATACGAGGGCATGACATAGATATGGTTTTGTGTAACCACATGAGTTTTGTTCTCCCAGGAACGTCAACCTCCATTGCCATTGGAATGTTTGGAAACGAACGATTTGAAGATTGACCTTGAATGGCCGTGTCAAACTTCAGCTATTGGTGGCATTGCACCATATTCTGCCCCAGTTTGCGGTTTGTCGGCCATTTTGTGAACCCTCGCACTTGGAATGTGGCGCGAGCTCAAGTCAAAAATGGAGTATGTTGTAAATTCAGTGATATACGCTGGATAAATCTGCCGATTTTTTTCAGTTCGTTTCATTCTTCACTTTTCAGTTTCATCACCTCGGGCAGTGGTTTTTATTGATTATAGTATATTACTGCTGTTCATATTTATACAGATGCTGTAATAACGCTTGAAGTGATAAATGTTTCAGTGTCTTTCTTTACAGTAGTCGGAAAAATTGATCTAATACTGATACTTGTAACCTTTCTGTTTTACCGCTGCATTTGTACAACAATCATTTTTTTAATAAAATACACGCACGATCTCATGCATCAAAACACAAGAAAGTTGTTCATTTTATTGAAAGTATTGTTTCTCACGTTTTCATATTATGACAGCGATATCTTGGCTGAATTGTGGGAAATGATTTGTACCCGCTGGCAGGTTTGTTGTGTTTGACATAATTGATTTTTTCAGTTTTAAGCAGAGCTTTGAGTTCCCTCGGCTTTGCTTCTTTCTAAGTAAATTCCAGCTGTACGTGTGTTTAAAATTCATATTAGTCATGTGAAGGGTGGCAATTTACCGTCCGCTTTTATCCATGCAGCTCAAAAATAGCTCGGCAAAATTTCACAATGAAATAAGTGTCTTTTTTTGTTGGGACTGTGACCTGCCGTCCTGAGAGTTGAGGGAACAATCGTGCCACTTTGTAAGAAGCACTTTGTGAGTTATCGGCCTTAAAACCCATTCTGGTCTCCGAACCGCCATCCACCCCGTGACTTATTGCAGCTTTAGCATGAGAACCTAGTTTCTTGCTGTGGTTTAATTGAATGAGCTAATCCATTAAAGTGGTATAAATATAATCATTGTTTTTTCCTGAATGACTCGCAGCCATTAATGCGCAGTTACGACAGTAAAGTGAATGCACTTAGACGGACAGGGCGCAGGACGTAGTGAATTCGTTAGTTTGCAAATCACATTACAGTGAGAATGGTGGTCACTCGCCGAAAAAAAAAAAAAGTGCATCTTTAAAATGGGGGCATGAAGTCACGCAGCCAAGCGAGTGCTTCATTTCTATGAGATTACGGGCCACTTCTGTTTAGATACGGAAGAGAGAAATTCAGTTACAGAGGTCTGTAGGTCAGCGCTTATAGCCATAATGCTTCCATTCTCTGTGATGCTGTTTACTGCTGAACTCTGCTAATGATTATCAATGACATGACAATGGCAAAACCAGACGTTTTCTCTAAATACATGCTCGGAAATAAAGGGTCCTGTTAATAATGCAAATGGACCTTGGCATTAAAAGGCTGAATCATATAATTCAAAATTAAAGTTCCAACAAAAGCAAACTTTAGGAAAGAACTCTCATAATCGGTAATCTAGGTTCAAATCTCCTTTAAATAATGCAACCTATAGTGAGCTTGATCCCAGAGATTATTTTAGAAGCTGTATTTCAAATTGGGTGTTAATCAAAGTTACATTACAGGAGGTTGGAATCAAATGTCCCGCTGTGTTTTCTTAGCCGTGCACTGGCTGAATGGTGGGAAATGATTGCGCTTCTCTAAATTTCTATCGCTTGAGTAACATAACCCTCTCCTCCATTATCTGCGGCGTCTTACACCCCACCCTGGGACTGAATGACGGGCCGTTCGTGAACATTCACACAGATTTGTGACATTCAAACAAACCCAAACGTTTTAGTGGAGTCGTGGTCCACGGCTACATTAAAATAGTGAGCGTCTGCGTTTATAAACCCTTGCGTTTGTTTTAGTTTACAGCTAAATATTTTAAGTCACCTGGAAGTTTACATTGCACAGTTTACCATAACCTGTACGTGCGTTATTTGTTTTTATCGCTTCAATTTGCTTTTTTTGACCTTTTATGGTCAAATGTATGCTTAACTGTTTTGCTTATATTTACATTATAGCTCATATCGTTAAAAAGAAAGCTTCACATTGCTTAAATGTCCGTGTCAGTCAATCTGTCTGAACACACTCAAAAGTGTCATAACTGAACTGCTTAAAGAAACCAGCAGGAGAAGGGATTTCAATGCGGGCGCCATGACAGTTCGTTTTTTCACGCTTGTTCGGCACAGCGTAACATAAAGCAGAATTCATTCCCAGGACCTTACAGGGGCACCTTATCGGCCCCACGTCCTCACCTCTTTCTGTGCGGCAGTTTATTTTAGTCTGTTTTCATACCCGGCAACAGACCCAATCACAACGTCACCCAGCCTTCTGTATTACTCATACATTTTAATGCCTGACCCACATTCACGTTGCACATTGGCAGTCACGTGCATCCAGGGAGCTCCAAACTTGGTTTGAAGTAGGTGCACGTTCACGGGTGGATCTCTCCCAAATCAGAGAAAGCGCAGCACTGTACAGTGGCTCAGCCGTGAATATGAAAAGAAAGACTACGGATTTGGGATTGTAGAAATACCGGCTTGTTTAGCTTTTGTGCAGGTGCCATTTAGTTCTCCGCCAAGTTCGCTTAGGACACGTCTCTCTCTCTTTTTCTCTCTCAGAGGCCTTTCTTATTAAGTCTCTGTATCTTGTTTCCTATAATGTGGAAAGTTTCATCAATGTATATTTACGTTTATCGTTTTTAATTTTCATGATTCATACTTGACTTTTTCTTTCACTGTTTTTTTTTCACGGTGGTGGCTGACAGACAACATCATGTTTCATTCGCTTATAAAACAAACCACGTTGCATTAATTCCCAATCGGCCGTAAGAGCAGTTTGGTTTTGTTGACCCACATGCAGTCAGCTCATTACGTCCATCCACAAACTCTTCATTTCTCTCCTTGAGTGAGTTTTATTTAGAAATGCACTCAGCTCTCTTCTAGGAAACGGAGGGTAATTTTACGGCCGGATCCTTATTTGTAAAATGGTATGTATGAGGCCCATTTACACAATGTATGATGCGAAAGCGGCTGACTTTAATTCTCAGTTATAACACTGATAATTACAGTCACGCAGTATACACATTATACACTACTCCAAATGGAATTGTGGGTAAATAAATAATAATCGGCCTCTTTGTGTTTAAAAAAGGGACAGCGCATGATTTGGCTTTTGGCGATCATTTTACATTTTTATCATCACTGTATAATATTGGCCCTTAAAAATAAGTACATAAAAACAGGCACGCTTTACGCGAGAGAGCATTGCTGATTTTTTGGTTAAATTTTGACTTTTTATAGAATCATCTGGCATTATAGATTTAAAATACTGCTGTTTACTTTGGAGGAAAGATATCACTGAAGCCTTAGGCGTCCTATATCACATTTCTCAGTCACTACACTTAAAATGGATTTCGAAATATATTTTAAGGACGAAATGTCAGATGTGTTTTGTTTCCAGATGTACTTTTGAGGACACGTAGCTGTTTTATTCTTTTGACTGTCTGTGGAAAACCTGATGACAGATAGAATATGTTCAAACACAGCTGCAGATACAATTATATGCTAAATATTTTTACTGAAAATTAAACGGGATGTTGTTTTAGTGCTGAAACGCAATGGACACATTTCCACAATGTGCTTGGGGAAAATATATATGAAGAGATTTATTTGTCCAAAACTTATGTTGATTTTTAGAAAGATTTTTTTACGTAATTTGTCAAAGTTTTATTGATTTATTAATTCTCTGTATGTTGTGGACTGAAATAAAGCATTCTTTAAAATATTATTTTACATAAATATAAATGCACTTTTGTATTTTGACAAAACCTTCAATGCATCATGCAAATACTGTGTAAAACGACACAATCTCATCTGCAAGTTTTAAGGGGACTCAATGACGTTTAGGAGAATTTCATTCCTAATCTTTAAGTCACTCATGAGACTTTCATGTGATCCAAACCATGTTTAATGTAATCTTTTTGGCGTCTGACTTCATCTCTCTTCACTGGAATTATCAGACAAGTGTTGATGCGCTCTGTTGTTTCACCTGTTTTCACTTTGCGTATGTCTCTTTATACCAATGCGGGTGTAGAGTCGCTGAACACATGGTCCTGTCTTTAAGCGCGAGGGAGGAGCCGCTCACAAATCGCAGCGGGCCTTGACCTTCAAATAACTTGAGATTTCTAAAGGAAAGAATAGGAAAGAACACAGGCATGTGAAAAGTATAACATCGACCCATTAGTCATCTGGGAGTTTTTGCTCTTGAACCTGCAGATACGTCAAACCTGTCATTCTTGCAGAACCAGAGGAAAGCCCTGCAATGTGGGAAGGTGGTGGCACAGCAGGGACTTTGGGTTGGGACAGATCTATGAAGGAGAATGGCCAACCCTTTCCCTAAATACCTGCTGTACACCCATTGCCAGGGTTAGTGGGACAGTTGTGAAACAGTGTGTGTGTTGTAGCTGTTTCACCTCACACTTGTTCTCCATGCACCAGAAACCATGTGTTTCTGTAAAGTTAGTCTGCGTCTGCTGGCTATAAAACATAAGCAGTACAGCTTTGGTTGGCACAGATTCATAACGCTCATTTAAGTCAACATTTGAGTTTACCTTGGCTGAAACTAACTCTGGGAAACAACAAAAAATCATATATTGTCCTGCTTTGAGTTTAATTTTTGATGTTAAGAAAATCCAATGTTTTCTATTTTGTTAAGTATTGATTTTTTTGGCTGTGGATTATTTTACTATAGACTAAATAAATCTACGGCATATAAGGATCATAAGTAAAGACAAACAAACATAAAACACTTCTTTATAGTTTATTATAAAATGCATATTTTATGCATTAGACAAAGGCATATTTATTAACACTACAAATTTACAAAATAATTATTCAAAAATTTTAATTGATGCCAGCTTCAGTATTTTTCTAATGGTAGTGCAGTTTTTATATATAATCATATAATGTATATATATTGCACATATATCTCAAGCACAAAGAACAATATAATATTTAGGCTCCTTAGAAATTATTTGATGCTTTCAGAATGTCAGAAACGGATTTTGGACACGTTTAGCTGCTCACGAGGAGGGACGGCTTTCTGTCCTGTTCAAAAAGCTAAATCCTTTCTGAAGTTGCTTTAAGTGACATACTGCTGTTTTCATCTGGAACTGGAAACTGGTCAAGAAGGTTTGTGGCTGGACCCCTTCAGGTCTCCAGCACATAGCCACCAGCGTCTGAAGATAGTGTTATTATATAGCTATGGTGATGAGGGAGACGGATCTCTGGTGATGGAGATGATGCAGTGCGATAGTCACCGCTGAGATCTGCTGGAGTGTGCAGAATGAAAATGCATCGTTCATAACAAATGTGTAAACTTGAGTGTTGTTGCATGAGTGACTTATCTGCCATGGATAAGTTTTAGAGAAGAAGGTCATATTAGTTTTTACTCCAGTAAATAATATTTAATAAATCATGCTTATGCATACTACTGTATTACTATAAGATATTTTGAATATTTCTTTTATCATGGTCCAGAAAGAATATTAATTGAACACAAGTCGACCATTTGAAATACATTTTGTCACAGTGAGACCTTTTTACACACTGTTTCATTTTTAAGAGTCAAAACATTTGATAAATTATTAAAGGACATTTTTAAAAAGATAAATACAAATTTGTCATCATTTACTCACCTTGCTAAATGCAGAAAAGGATATTTAGAAGAATGATTGAAACTAACTAGTTATCGTACCCAATTGACTACCGTAGGAGAAAAAAACAGGTTTGGAACAACTAGAGAGTGAGTGATTAATGTTAAACATGTTGAGGCACAAAAGCATTGAAATAGCCTGATTTTATACTTTAAACTTACAACAAAATAACACAAGAATTTAAAATACACATTTGTAGATATTTATTCGATGGAATTTTTAACCTTTGCCTGAAAACCATGAAGTCTTTGTGTGACCACTTATCCCAGTCCTTCTCTACACGTGTTTTAGGTAATTACACTGAGCTACAAAACAAAAGGAAAGTTTTGCGGTTGCTTATTTTGACTTGCACAATTTGAAAAGTGATACTATGCACAAAAATATAATTTGGAATTGCAGCATCTACGAATCCATATTTAGCAGATGGGAAATGTTGCATGTGCATAAAAACATCCATCACGCCGCAGTAACAGCCACAGTTTTATGGTGCCATCAACATCCGCCGCACACTGTACATGACTGTATAACTTATGCTTATGAAGAAGAAAAAAACTTTTCTTCTCAAAGTGAAAACTTTCTCGCAACACTGTGTTTTTATTACACTCTTATTCTCTTGCTGTCTGTTTAAGAAGACAGAATGACGTAGAACGTGTGGTTTGTATTGTTTATGATGGGCATGAGGTGTGCGGGCGGCGCGGGAAATGCCTAAATCAACCTTAGAAATGCCACGGCTGCTTCCGAATGTAGGTTACTGTGACAGGGAAAACAAAAACCTCCAATTCTGAATTCTGTCGAGAAGCTGTGATACCTCTGGCCAAAGCTGAATCTATTATTGTAAAATAAGCGAAGATCTGATTAATCCAGACGAATATTAGGATGTTGCAAAACGCTTATTGGTTTGGGACACATGACTTAAATGTTTTAAATCCTGTTTGAATTTGGGGATCGAGGCTGCAATGGTGTTTCATTCGGGTTGTATCATATCTTTACACAACCCTGCTGCACATAAGTTTCCATAAAAAATTTCATAAAGCGTTATTCAGTTTCAGTAGGCCATTGTTTTTGGTCTAGCTTCTCTCTAAAAGAACTGTCAAGTAAGTGTAGGATAAAACCCATCCGACAGCTTTTAGGACCCCCTACAGAAGTGTTGGAGATGTACTTATCTTGCACATTTCCACAAGGTATGAGTTCATTTTTTTATGGTGAGATGGCTTATCCTGGTGCGATCGTGGCTTGATGTGTCATCTTTAGAGACTGTATAAAGATTACCTGGCCTGAGTTTTGACTTTAAACAGGATTAGCCATCTTGACTCATGTGGTACGCTAAAAGGATTACAGACTTCCTTCACTGTTCTATCGATGTTACAACCAATTATAGTCCAAAAAAACAGAGGCTTGTTCGTTATTGAGCACCCAACATCGGCAAACATATAGGCCATTATATCAACATCACAACCTGTTTTATATTTATAATATGAGATTAATAATCAGGATATTTAAAGTGATCACCCAAAAAAGAAAATCTCTCATCATTTCTTTCCTTTGAGAAACATTTCATGTTCTGATGAACCCAGAATAGATATTTAGAATAATGCTGGTAACCAAACGGAACTTGAACCCAATAAACAATTACATACTTTTTTTAAACTGTTTAACACAAAGAGAGCGGAAAAAGTTCTGGGGTACTTTTGACTATAATTTTAATATTACATCTATGAAAGTGAATAACGTCCAGGAACTGTTAAAAAAGAAGAATTTGTCTAAAAATCACTTTAACAGTCTGTGGTATGTCGTGCTTGAAAAAAAGAGTTGAAAAAAACATCAGGATGGTGACGGCAGGCTCTGATGAAATAATAAACAGTTTATCTTTGGAATAACACATAGGGTGAGTCGTACACAATGGGATGGAGAATGGATATTAGGAAAGTCAATAGGTTCTGAGTTCATGTTGATTTTAATCAACTCAACGGCATATTTGCTTTGAGTTTTAGTGTAATTGAATATGGCTGTGGTCTTCAGAAGTTTCTGGGCCGTGAGGACGCGGTGTCATTGTGGACGTGAATTATTTCCTGAGTGAATGAGACATCAGGGACGCTCTGTGTTCACATGATGTTCTGATTATCACATGCATCATGTTCAGTGCTGTATGACATGGGCTGAAGACGCCTGACAGGACTGCGGTCTTCCTGAAGGCCAAACACAGAATATCCCAAGGGAGATGTGATTTTAATCCAAGGTTCTTGCCTTGGAAAGACAAACTCCTTCAGAGGACTTAGATCTTCTTCAGAATTTCTCGGCTCATCGATTATGGGGGAGGAACAAAACTATATCTCTACTCATAAAGACAGATGACCGTTCAAAATTAATTGCTAGGTATATGTTATACACTGAAAAGAGAATGGTTGGAATTAATCAAAGTAATTATAGACACTGGTACCACACAAATTATGGATTTTAACATAGATTTTAACATAACTTTCACAAATTTTAAGAGATATTATGTTAAAAAACATAGTTAAAGTTGGAACCAGTGTCCATAATTAAATTACTCAATGAACTCTTTTTCTGTAAATATTTTAAAGTTTTTCTCTGGTGACAAATAGTTTAAATATTTATGTAAATAGTGCATATTGAACTATTTGATCCAATGCAACGCGTCTGACCCAAAGTTATCTTGACCTGCCTATTTAGAAGCTAATATTTGTATTAATAATTGAATTATATAAAAATGATATATTTTATTGTATAACAATTGAATATTTATTTTACTAGAAGTTATGTTTGGGACACAACAGTGTGAGTTTGCAGTAACGTTTGTTAAAGTTGATGCTTTGAAACCATCTAAAGGTTTCATCATTTTATGCCTGTATTTGCCACTCTCTTTTGGCACAGTTTAACCTCAGAACCACTTAATGATTTTCAAATAGTTTTTTTTCCATCGCACGGGAAATTATTCACACATTTGTATTAAAACATCTCTGATCCAGATCGCACAGACGGCACGTGTATATCCAAACTCTGACTGGTAAAAATACGTTTGACCGGGCAATCTGGAATTCATCAATGCTCGACGAAATCTGTTCTTCATTTTCAATTATATTTCATTATTAATCACACGAGTGTTCAGAATTTCCTTATTCACCTTTGAGGTCTTGTAAACCTAACAGTTGGTGTGTTGACGCAGACAAATCATTGGGTTCTTCATTAAACTTTCAGTGGAAATGGACGAAACTTCTGAACTTAACCTTTTCTCATCTGTAGTTTGACCCAGATAGTTAATTATGATGGAGAATTCTCCCCAACACAGAGGCCAGACACAAGGTCAAATGCGCCATCCATTTCTATCTGTTTTCTTCCAGATGTTTAGAGTTCAGTGACAATGGCAACAATCACAGGGGATTCAGTGTCATTAACCTCTTATTCCATCACCATTAACCCTCGGCTGAAAAAGAACTAAGCCAAACACATCACTGAGACACATAATCTGTCTATATTGCTGTCAGATCCTAATGTCTTATTTTTGGGTCACGCAGATGTGGCGTTTCATCATGGCATATGTGAAGGAAGTACTTTAGTTTGCCAATGTCTCAAGGGATGGGTCACAAGGGTTGACTAGTCATTCAACGAAACGCTAGCTGAATAGTGAGGTCGGTAGGTAGTTTAACTACATTTTTAATTTTCACATTCCCTTTTCACACTCTAACTACAGTTTTACACATTTACATGAATGATAATGGCCTTGAGTTGCTTAATAACGTATGGCCTGCCACAACTATTTACTTAAAAAAGGTTTACATTATACAACCAACTTTTAAAAACATGTCACAAGACCCATGTATGCGGTTCTATGTCATTGCGCTCCCATTTCCTATTTAAAATGATAACATTTTCAGAGTTTGCTTAAATGTCTGAAATGGGTTTCATAGACGAAAATGTAGTTTTGCATATACACTGAAAGTTATATTTTATAGTTTAATCCAATTAAACATATGTGACCCTGCCTGAGGAAAGTCAGAAAATCTCATTCTGAGTAAACTGAACTTTGATTCAACCTATTAGTTTCACTATGATTTAAATCTTTATCTGGTCTTCTTCGGTCTATATAAAATAAATCAACAGTATATTCTCTCAAAATGTTCTTTACATTGTGTAGAATGATTCATGTGTAAAAAAGTAAATCACAAGTAAAGGATTTAAGGCAGGGTCACATGTTTACATTTCACAATGTTTTGATCCAAAAATAAATTTAAACAAGCAAACAGATAATTGTAAATTGAATGACAAATTTGAATTTTACAAACTAAAATGTTCGTTTTTGGAGTCATATGGTTTGTACTCTTTTCATCCCTCACTGCATCCTCCGTCAGCCATGCATCTGTTCCACATCTCTGTCTGTTGGTCTTTAGCAAGTCTGCCTGTCAACAAATCGCATCTCACAGATTAGCTGTTTTCCCCGTTCGAGAGCCTCCCTCTTGGACACACCGAGAGTCAAACGTTTGCACAGCCTGGACACTGTCAATATCCATTCATGACAGCCAGTGTGGAAAACGTCATTCCATACACTCCATTACCAAGCACTCCTGGAAAGTGTTTTTTACCTCTTAACGGTCCCAGGACTCTTTGCGGAAACCTGTAGACAGTGGTCAAAGAGCGTTGGCTCACTAGACACCGCAGCACTCAGTGTCACTGCCGGGGTCAGGCAAAGAGGGAATTTCATGGGTCATTTGCTTTAGGCGTGGTTATGAAGCATGTTAAGGACTTTTCAAGATGTGTTCTCTGTGGGTTTGTATTTGATGGTCTACGATGAAAGAGACTGCAGGGAGCTACCATGCCACCACGTATATGAACTTGAGATGGTGAGGTGATGATCTAAAAGTCCAACGAGCTGGAAAAACCAAGGAGGTCAGTCGATCAGTGTAAGGGTCCTCAGACAGGTCACAATTTAGGTAACCTCTCGGTCACGTCTTTGAGATTCAAACCCAGAGGTGCACAGGGTTGGACTCGTTTGATGCCCTCCAAAGAGCAGCGGGCCCATTTCAGTTTGATCCTTCCCCGTCTCCCTTTCCAAGCCTTGGTAGGTGCTGGCCAGAGCTGTTTTAATCTGTCTGCAGAATGGGCAATTAGGAAATCCTCGGAAGCACCTAGCCCCTGAGCCTTTTATTGAAGAGCTCACTCGACACACAGGGATTAAATCGGCAGTGAGAGACTCCACTGCAAGGGTCTTTTCTGCCACATTAGCTTTTACAAAAGGGATTTCTCGAGTCTAGGAACAGCAGCCCCCTCTCCTTCAGCTTCGTCAGAGTTCAGCGGTCGCAATTAACTGAAGTTCCCATAGAAGGTGAGTCCGCGGGGCCGGTCGGCGAGGGTCCGGGCGTCCCCTGCCTGACGCCCATCAGAGCTATAATTAAAGTTGAGACAACTCTCAGTGCTGCAGAGATGGCGGGGGGCTAAAGACGCTTTGTTCAAGGTCTTTTTAAGGAAATCAAGCCTTGTTAGTAGAACCAGTCTGCATGACTGATCAGCTTCAACAGACTGCAGGGTCTGGATAGGCTTTGTGTTCTCGAGCAGGGGGGTGGTATCAATAAAACTCAGTGAGCGCTCCTCAGATAACTTCAAACGGCAGTGGCTGAAATGAGCCTGTATCTAATCTGACAGTCGTGGAAAGGCAGACTCTCCGATTGTTATTTAAATGCCTGTTTGGCACGAGAAAAAAAGGCCAAATGGGCTTTATGACATTACGGCACCTGAAAAAGGCCAAAGCGTTACATTTCGGGCAAGGTATTGTTTTACTTCAGTATGTTGACTGTGTCGGAAACAAAAAGACACATTTTATCCATTACACGAAGTTGATTAAATCCAGGGCCACTGAATGTAGCAACTCTTTAACAAACGATGGGTTTTATATTACTATGTATTGCTCTGTAAACTCGCTGGCGCGGGAAACAGGTTCCGTTGCAGTGGCACGGAGCACGAGGCTTGTTAATACCGCCCTTAATCCCTGACTCTCAGGGGAACCTTTACCAAGACCCACTCTCACAGCTCGACATCCCTGGACAGAGAACGACACTTTCACCGTGGAATGGCCTCAGGCTCTCATTCTGGTCAAAATCACATCCACACACCACACCGAGTTGAGGTATAACTGTAAAACACTTGGCTGATATCTGACAGAAAACTCTGTTTTGTGTGCACTGTTGTAACGGGATCGAGAACGCTCCTGAGTTTCACAGGTGTAAGTTGGAAGTCAACCTGGGGGTTTTAAAGGCTCGTAGTGATATCTCGAGAGTGGGAGGGTTGTGGCTAAACTTAAATTCAAGACTGCAGGACTTAACTAGAATTTCAGTTTGCACAAATGTGTAATCTGTTTATTTAAGAGTTGATTCACCCCTATGTAAAATGCTGTCATCATCACTCACGCTCATGTCATTTTTCTTTCTTCTGCAGAAAACACAATAATGGTAAACCAACACTGTTTGGACCTTTTGACTTGGACACTAAACATTTTAGAGACATTCTTCAAAATATCTTGTGCCATTGTGCAGAAGAAGGAAAGTCATACAGGTTTAAAATCACAAGAATGTTTGAAACCGATGACCATTTTTATTTCACAATGTCTCTTTCAAAATGGTTGCTGTCGTTTTAAAACCTCGCGTACAAATTTGCTGAAAAATGTTCTTTCATAAAAAATTAAAATTGACATTAAAGTAACAAAAATGCTGAATACATAAATTAAACTTTATTCAAGTTTGTAACCAAGCAGCATGGCATCAATTCACTTCTATTGTATGAGCACACAACCAATTCCAGTGTATGTTCAGATTCCAACATTCTCAGAAATATCCTCTTTGTGTTCTGCAGAAGAAATGAGTGAACTATCAGACAGAAAACAGGCAAAGACCACAGCAATAGTTAATCAGTTTTATTGATAATGTCACAACGTTCTCAAAAGGTTGTCGGACTATTGGGCCTGGTCAATCTATTGGTCTTCTAGTAGTCCACAAGTGACTCTGAAGAGATGAATAACACATGTCGTGCACAACACAGCTTGTTGTATTTTTGCCTGAGGTGTTCTGCAATGGTAAAGCTCAATGTGCAAATCATTTCACTGGAAGTTTTGACAGGAATCGTGATGCTGTATATGCATCTTTCAGAAATTCCCTCATGTATTACATATGCTTAGAAGAACTTTCTTCCAAATGTGTGTTTTTTCAGTGCTGAAATGGAGTTTTATGGAACACATGAACTTGTGACTACACTTTGTACCTGGATGCACAAAATGAATGGTTTGATTATTAGTTACTTGGACTGAAGCTCATATCTGGGAACGCATTGACCTTTGCACAAACTCGCGGTGATATTACCGTGCCCTAGAAAAAGACCCTGCTGTAATGAAAAACAAACAACACTTTATTGTTTTCGCTGCTCTGCGATTTGATATACATTGTATAAATTCTGTTGACTAATATGAAATGGAAGTGTTTTTAGTGTCTTTGCGCTCTTCATTGTGGATGACTTTAGCCTGCTGCGGATTGTCTTTTCATAAATCATTTAAAACTTAAAGAATAACTGTTGTTCATTTCTTTTCTCCAGCCGTGGGGATAAACACCTAGTTACACACCGGTTCAAGCTATTTGGATCCGAGGTGAGAGAAATGAAAGGACTTATGCTGTGCATGCATGCAATGGCTTGCTTACCAGCCTCCGGTACAGTCGAAACATTACAGTAGATTCTCAGACCCACAGTGATTGATAAATGTTTCTAACGGCACTGCAAACATGGTCCGTGTCCATCTGGTGGTTCGTGTGAGAGGGCGTTGAGAATCTGAAACATTATATTACAGCTGTAAGCATTTGGTCCCCCTCTTGGACAGAAATCAATCAGGACTTTGGTTAGGTTGAATTTCCATCCCGGTAACTCAAGGCTAGCGCACAATTCTCTGACATGCATTACATTCATGGGTAGCTGTCAGCTCAGGACCCGGTCTCCCCTCTTTCAGGGTTTTTGTGTCGCTCTCGGTGATTCTTGGAAAGTGTTTTAATACAGAAAAAGGAAACGGATTGTTTATTGATCTGCATGAAGGCCACATGGGGAAAAATCCCCCTTTCCTTGCCATATGTCAGTTTTTGCCTCTGCTGTGATACCCACTCGTGATGGCCCGTACCCTGGCACAGAACACACATTCAGTGTCTATTGTGGGTATTTTCTCCGCAGAATCACATCTGCGTGGATGTGTGTGTTTTTGTGTAAGTGTAAGTACTCGTGGTTTGAATACACTTGACTGGATTGTCATTTCCTTTAAACTGTAAAATCTAATATTGGTCAAATAAGATTTCAAAGCTTGAGTTTCACAAGATTTGAGGAAACATTAAAAAAGAAGCTTAAAAAGTACTCAATGTGTTTATTTGAAAAACAGATCTGTTTTTAAAAGTTTAGAAAAATTATGTTTATTATCATGCACTACTGTTTTGCAAATCAACTACTTCGATTTTATTTGCATATTCAATGTGACTTATATTTACATAATGAAATAAAACTTCATTCTCAAGATAAAAAAGACAAACATTTACAGATAAACATAATTTCTTTTTAATGAAAAGCTGTTCCCAATATTGTGTTTGAATATAAGCCTTGCTCACACTAATCTAAGAGGCATGAAGATTCGCATAAAAACTTTTATTTCTATGTAACACAGAATATTCATTATTCTCTGAAAAATGTTTGTAAATCTAAATAAAAAAAGTAAATAAATAGACAAATATAGCTTCCCAAATTACATCCAAAAAACAATAGATCAAAGCTCTAGAACATTTTAACTCCCTACAGGATTTCACAGTGATCCATTATTACATTTAAATCTCCGTGTGCAGTTTTTACATCAGAAATTTGGATTCGCTTTTAAGTGACTAATAAACTGATTCATGTAAACGGTTTCTGCAGAGAAATGTTGTCTTGCCAAGTCACTTCCAGGATTTAAGTGGTTTTAAAGTTTTATTTCGAGGCCTGATAAACATCGTAAAACTTTGTTGCATGTTAAGTGAGCGAGTAACTGAAATGCTCATCTTCAGCGTCCCATCCGACAACACGACCCCCGGTCACAATAAACATCAAGTCCGCCGCATGCCTCTTTTTATGATTTCCTGTGAAAGAGTTCCGTCTGTGATTTTCTTTTTACCGTGGCTTTAACCCATCTAGTTCTTCCTTTCTTTTGGCTATATATTTTGGGGTGACTGTACGAGCGGGGCAGAGGACGAGGTAAAGGCAGAGCAATAACGGGGGAGTTAATGGGATTATGCAAATAAGAGCGCTCTTAAAGGGCCCATTTGATGTGTTTAATGGAGATTATGGAAATGGTTCACTGGCTCCGGCGTTCGGAGTGGAAATGAAAGGAGGTGGAAAGGTTTTGGGAGGAGGTTCGGTGAGGAGGGACACAAATAAATAAATAAATCCAATTGGTCTGCTTGTCAGCATTGTGGGAGGAGAAAGAAGAATGGAGCCGACCCGGAGGAGAAGATGGAGAGAGAGAATGAGAATTTGCTCGGCTCTGAAGTTTTTATGCTCTTTTGCTGGATAGGAACAGAGGTTCAGTTTGCTATCCAAACGCTGTCTGATTTAATGTTAATGGTACAAACTCCTGAAAGTTTGGACGCACTTTCAGTCTTCCATCTCCCCTGGAAGTGTGTGTCGTGCTGGGAAATTGTGGTTTAAAATCCATCATGGAAGTGATGTGAAACTGGATGTAAAACCTCGGTTTTTGAACCCAGGGAAAATCTCTGAATAGAAACTTTATAGTTGAGATACTGATCGATCTCCTCTCTATTTTACAGAAAAAGTTGAAAAGGACGACCACTTACAATGAAACACTTGAATAGTAAACTTTTCAATCCACAGGAAATTCTAGAATCACCGACTCACCTCTTACATGTATGACTTATTTTATTTAAGATATTTTGAAGAATGTTGGTAACCAAACGTTGGTATCTCTTGCGTGGAGTTGTCCATTCTTATAGAAGTAAATGGGCAGCGTTGCTATTTCTTTACCATCTTTTTAAACCTCTTCACACAAGTTAACAGAAATCACACAAGTTAACAGAATTTATATTTCGTAGTCAACTAGGACTTCATTTATTAAATTGATTTGATCTAAATGTTGCGAACGGACGATGATAAATGTGCATGCAGCACCCAAATCCATTACTGACGTGATTGTAAAAATTCCCCAAATGTTTTAATTCCAGCATTGAAACCCAATGTATACCATTGTGATTTTAAGTGTTTCCTCTGTGGCTTTATAACGCAAATGACTTCCAAAGCAAGCACCCCTGTGGCCAACATATTTAATAGAAAAGCTGACTCAGTATTTGCATATATATTTTGGATTGTTCGACGCAGCCTCGGCCCAAAGAGCAAATAAACGCACCTGATCACCTGATGTCGGTCCATTGCTCAGTGAACTAAGCGAGCAGAAGCAATTGAACTTGCTGCACATTTGAGACTAATTACCCAACCTTTAATTAAAGGGGCTCCCACACATTGCTTGGCTCGGCTGTTTTAGCCCAGGATTTAATTGCCGTAAGACACTTCAATAAAGAGCCAAAACTATTGGAACGGATGTTTTTACATTTGCCGTTTTCTCTTACGCGGCCGTGTGATAAATTTGTTCTGTTTTTTCTAGGAAATGTGTGAAAGATATATAAGTGAAGGACATTACAGGGGTATAGCTCGGCTTACTCTTACTTTAGCAGGAAATTGATGCTTATTTTTTGATGTGTGTCAAATTAAACTGGCTATAACTGTGTATCAGTCGCACTGTGTGCTCTCAGTTTAGCTGGAAATGAATGTCTATGTTGGGTGCTGTCAAATTGAACGTGCTAAATAGATATATCTCCCATGTTGTATGTTAACTTTGTAATAATAGATGTGTCTGATGTTGCAGAACGGGTACGTTGAATCATAAGATTCCTGTGAAATATACTCACTCCCTATTCAAAGCGCATCTATGGAACGACACACGTCCCGTCTGGTGGCTACCAAGGGTGAGAATACTCTTGTAAAGCCATCAAACACTTTATTTCACGTTATCACACCGCCGACTCTGTGATTAAAGTTTACAGCAGTGTTTAGGAGTGTATGTATATACTTTTAGAGCTGTGATTCGGCCCTGCTCAGGTTCCGATGTTTATGAGCGGCGAGTTTAATGTGGAAGAAAGCTCGTTAAAAGAGTTGTTTATATGTCATTACTGTTACGCCGGCTGAAATCTGTCCATTATTTAAGAATATGCATTATTTAAACACTTTCTGTTGCGCTCTGGTACGAGGATTATGGGTCTGGATGAATGTGTTCCACATAGGCATTTATTGTAAATGAATTGTTTAGGTTTATCACGCGCCAACTAGTGCCCGGATTTCTTCTTTTCTGCATTTGGGAGCAAGTGCTGCTAATGGAGTCACAGAACCTGGTTTCTCCTTTGATGTGTCCAAATAGTCGGCGCTTTTAAAATACCAGTAGCCTGTCATCCGGCTTACACCCGTCCATCCTTGTCCATGTCTTTCTGCATAGCGGTCAAAGAATTAACACTCGGGCCAAAGAACAATCCCCAAAACGAAACAACGAAAGCTGTCTCGATGAGGAGCGGTTTACATTTAAAACAGGGCCAGACATGTCATCCTGTCTACAGAGACACCTCTGGTTTACTGTATCGACTCTGTGACGCTCACTTTGTGATCTCGGCACATCAAACCTGTTTTTCCTGCTCGAGTGTCTCAGGTTTGGGCGTGAGGGCTTAAATGCCAACTCTACTGTATGTCTTGAGTACAGCTATGTCGTCTTTCATGATTGATAGATAAAAATGAAATGTATAGAATAATGAAATGTCAATGCTTACTTTGTTATCCGTCAATCTTTTTGGTTTTATATTATGAAAGGTGAAAGACACCAGTCTCAGCGCCCCTTTCAAATAACTCCCATGCCAGTAACAATATGCTGGGCATACTGTAAACTCTTTAGGGTTCTTTCGCCGGGTGGTTCTTCAGTACTATACTCTGATATTAATGGATTATTTAAAGGGCTAGTTCACACCCAAAATAATGTTGTGTCATCATTTACTCACCCTCTTGTCATTTCAAACCTGTATGACTTTATGTGTTCTACAGAACACAAAAGTTTTTTAAAAATGGTCCCCATTGGTTTTGGGTCCATACTACTGTTTTTGGTTACTTTCACTGTAAAATGAAACACTAATAATGAGTTTTAATAATACCTAGAGGCAAAATAATTATTATTTACTCCATGCAAAGCTGGATATAACTGGTTTATACGGGTAAGCTGAGTTTTGAAAAAAAAAGCATTTAAAGTATATATATGATTCATATGTTATTTAAGCTAAAAGTGTCCACACCAAACCATAAATACAGTTTTATTTTATCCTCCCGTCCTCTCATTTGTTTAATCTTGCTTCGTCAAAGCTGGATGTCCCAGTCCCGGGTGAAGATCAGATGAGAGTCTGTCCTCGTGGTGTTATTTAACTTTCATTCCCTGAAATTGATATAGAACGATAAGATGGATGAATTGCCCTCTGGGATGCGGGGGCCGTCGCCCCTCCCGGACAGTGGTCTGGACAAATGAGTAAGATTTGGTAGATGGAAGGGTATCTTAGCGCTAATGTGGTTCTATTCCAGAACGCTCTGAATATATATCTCAGCCAACTCTATTATGGTATCATCAAAGAAAAATAATGACCTCCACGTTACTGACTGAAATTGAAAATCTCTCTCTCATCTTCGTCATCACTTAAACCACTCAGTTTTACTGAGAACCATCAGGCTTTTTCTTCAATTATGTGCCTGGGATGATTTCGCCTGAGCTCCCAGCCATTTATATTCAGCCTTCACGGGGTCTGGTGCTTGTTTTGAAAAGAAAAATCCTTTTTTGGAGTTTAATTGTAGCTGTTGTTTCCCCGAGATGGTTACGATAATCGATCCACGGTGAATGCAGAAAATAACCCCACTGATATCACATGTTTACATTAAAGGAAAACTTTTTAAATGAGTTTTTTTTAGAGAAACATCTAAGATTGAAGTAACCTGCAGTCGGACGTGGCAAACCTCCAAGCAATAAAACGTTCTTCTGGGAATAGATGCAAAACGTCTTTCGCCCTCACAGTCTTCCTGTGCGGCTCGTCCTTGGGATGCTTTTCTTCCATAGTGGATGCTGCATAAGAAAGCCGGTCCTCTCATGACGCTCACTTGGTGGACGGACACTCCACTCCTTTTCCTGTTTGGCACTCGTCTCTTCCCTTCGACCTGTTGAGACACACACACAGCCTGCAGCCGTTCCATTTAAACGCCAGCCTCTCCTTCTCCTCTGCTCCAACTTTCATGTTAACAAGTGCTCCCAGGTGGGAGTTGCCATGGCGATTTCCCCATGGCTGCCTTGGAGACGGGATCGGGGCGGAACGGGGAGCAGGTTCGCTGCAGACAGCTGAAGCCCCCTTTTCCCATTTCCAGTTTTTTCCTTTTTTTTTATTTGCTCAGCCTAACCTCTTAGTGCAAGACTATAAATCAGCGATTTATGTCCATCTGTGATGTTGCGTCACTCTGCGAAATTGAATTGTGCATAAATCGGCTTCAATTTGGCCTGGAGTGCTCGCTCGCGGAAGTCTCCGGTTACGTGCTGATGCCCGCAGATGCAAATTGAGTGATGGCGAATGAGTGTTTTGTTTTCATCTGCCTGGCATCTCATCTGAGCGGTCCATCCATCATAAATTTATTAGTCATAAATGTGCCTCGCATAAACGCTCCTTCAATTCGACACGTCACGTGATCTTGGGTCCCGAAGAGGTAATGTGAGGATCACTTGAGCTTGATGCTATTAAAGGTGAGGTTGTCATTTAATACAGCTTGCTTCAAGAGATTAGGCGAACTTTCAGGTGGTTATTGGGGTAATGATGCTTTATTTTCTCAAACCCTTTTCTTCCCATAAACTCACAATATGGCGTTTTACACCTGAATGGCCGGAGGTGCTTTAGTGTAGTATCTTAATGAAAAATGACGGATTTAAATGGGAATCAAATGGAAAAAGATGGATGTGAAACACTATGTGCCTTCGTGTGACTGCTAGATTAACTTTATATTCTCTTATATTCTCTTGCTTTTCTCGTTTTTTTTGTCTCGTCCCACCCCATGTGGAAAGACTGATGCTGAAATGATGAACGTTGGCGACACACTTTTTCCCCAACTGACAGCATGTGAATATTCTTACAGATTTACACAATTTATCACAAAAAGTAAGCTATGTGGTATACGGAGATTTATGAGACAATTGCCCGAAGAAAAGTCTACATTGTGATCGTTTAATATTGATGTTACCAGCACAAACCGCCAGCAACTTTTACAAAATGTATAAAAACATGTATTCAGGCACGTAAATATTCTGTTAATGAATCTCAATCCAAGATTTGTCCTCTTGTATTTAATCCTTGCCATGGTTGCCTTTAACAAGTTGTTACCATCCGCCGTTTTTTAAACACGATAAAGTTTTAAAAAACATGGTTGGGTTGTAACTGCTGTGTTTGTGTTACAGAATAAAATGTGAAAACATTTAACCACAGTATTTAGCCGTTAAACCAAAAACCCATAAAGTTCACTTTTATCTTGTGCATACAGAAATATGCCTTCTCTTCGGTACTCTATGTGTAGAAGTATAAAAAATGTACTGTCAAATTGGAGCTACATTCGTCATCTGGTTTGTTGCTGTTAATTAAAATGTCTAAAATACAAAGCACTTGAAAGTTGAAACGAGTCTGTTGGTCGTGAAATATTTATTTACAGTCTCAATTCTCCAGTGTTATAATTTGCTAAGGTTGAAGCTAAATTGATGTGCGTGTAATGATGCGTGACGCCTAAATGTGACGTTTTAAAATTAATTTATTTTTACAGCAGATGCAATGAAGTCGTATGTCAGAGTCAAAAGAAGTGATTGCGTCTCACATGCGTTACAGCACTTCGTTTAGACAAGCGCTGAATGCTTATTCTACTCGTACATAGCTGCCAGCGTACACATGCAGCGTTTTATTTCTGGTTACAGTCTGGTCAATTGTAACCTGCTACCAAATGTTGGCTGACCCCAAATCTCATCTGTTGTACCTGAGAGGCAGTGCTTGAATCACACCGAGGGTCACAGCTGGTCTATTAATCTTCTGATGCTCTGCAGGTAAAAGGACATCTTACATTGTTCTTTCTTAAGAGGGACTGGGAGAAACCTTGAGTCTGAGAGTGATAGGCATGTGGAGTGTATCTCTACAGGTTAGGATTACAGGATTACACCTTCACGTCTTTGTACTGTAAAGCGTGTACTGTAGTTTTTTATTAGAGAGCTCAACTTCTCCATTCAAACGGTTTCAACCGGGTCTAACATCTTGAGCACTTTTTATTTGCATAGGCCGAACCACAAAGCAATCGACTTAATCCAGATCCGTCTCTTGGAGCTATAGGACCACCTCCATCCTGTAAGCGATTGACATCTGAACAGGTATATAAGACACAAGCATGGGAACTGTTTTATGAAACGGCTCATTTGTATGAACTCAGATCTCAAATACTGCAAAGCAAACAAGATTATATTTCTTTTCAAGGACTACAACGGTCATATTTATACATGTATTTAAGATAAGATTATCCCGTTATGTCATCACCTGCTTTGTAGCACAGTTCACTGCATGCGTCTTGTCATGCTGTCAGTCTGTCACATTGCTGTTGGATGGTTTCGTCTCTTCTGAGGTTGGGTTTTGCCGAGTTTCAGCAGACTCTGGACTTGGATGACCACACTGCATCTATAAATACTGATTGGACATTTGGAATGGTGAAATTGCAGTTGGTGAAACATAGGACTGACGTCAGTCCGCCATTACAAATTATGATATTTGAAGTATTTTTCATTCCCAACAGTGTCCGTTGGATTGTAACAAAATGTCAAATAGTTATGTATCGCTGTGACTTCGAGACACGTCTCTTACGATTTGTTGAAGTGCTTGATGTTCTCAGGGCAACTTCATGTTTCAAACAACCAATTGGATTTCATAAATAAGTTTATAGCTTCTTAAAGTATAATCTTTCAAAAAAGGTTTAACCGCTTCTGTATCACTCAATTATATTATCCCCCTGATTTTAAGGTTCAGTTAGGGTTAGGGTTTAAGTTTTCTTTGTCTGAGAAGAGACAGACTAAAGGGTCAACTCTTTACCAGGCCGTTCGCCTTTTCACTGACTGGAGAGCCAAGTGATGACGCAACTATCTGCGGTAATACATAACCTCCCTGCAAACAAATATGGGTCATTTGTTGGCAAACATATTTGTTTGTTTAGAATTTGTCAGTCATCTGTGATTGGTTTGTGTGGAATTGGTTCAGTTGTACGGATGAAATGCCGCACACTGTTTGAAGTGATGGAACCGGGCCAGAAAGGACTCTGCTTCTCCTGTCAGGTATAAAGTGAACAAACTATAAGTATCACGGATCAGTTTTTAGAGATGAACTCTGTGGGGTATCAAACGTCTTCAGGGTTAAAAATGACAGGCCGGCATTAAAGGCCCCTGACAATACGAAGAGTAATACATCCAAGTGGAAGGAAACGCCAATAAGAAAAGAAAAATTGTCAGCATCTCTGATGGGAGCTATAACGCATTACATCAGCATGTTTAGCGTGTAGTTAAACGTGAAGTCGTGGAGCTTCGGCGCCGATGAAGCGAAATGAATTTGCTCTTGTGGATTTGCGTCAGTTTGATAGCTGTCAAAAGCCTTGATATTTTAATCAATTTCTCTTCATCCGTTTCCTTGTTTTCTCCTTCATGCTGAAACGTCTCGTTCCGGGAAACATTAATGTACAGCCGAGATGTCTTGCCCTCTGCTGTACCGCTGTCAGACCTCAATGTGTCAGTTTGGCCCGAGGGCAGGACGGAGCGTCGTACTGTGTGGAAAAGCGTTTTTAGGGATAGCGATCGGGGAAGCGGTCGGAGTGGCCTCCTCTGTCATTCACCGCACAGGATGAGGCTTTTCCTGAGGGTCATTTCACATGGCTCGTCTCCTCTCTTTTCCCCATCTCTCATTGGGAGGGAGCTGGAGTATTTGGGCGGAGCTGGAAGGCTTGCTGGCCGGGGAAATAGTTTTTATTCAATGCATATATAATCAGGCACCCTATCTGAGCGTTCACCTCTCCGTCACACACATACATTACTCAAAAGTCGGTCTGCTCCCAGGCCAGTACGCATTATACACTTACTTACACTAACACGGTATTCAGCGCATGCCCGCCGCACACGGCTGGAAACACACAAACAGAGTTTTTCAGAGGTTGGAGTTCAATTTCTGTTCTCTTTTTGTCTGTTCCACCAGCGATGCTCCAGCTGCTTGGTCACATGGTGAACGCGCATCACATATTCATGCATGCACTCCCAAAGAGACACGTGTAAAATGTTTGCAAGCAATGTCAGTGGTTGGCCTTTGTCTTTAATGGACGGAACACCCAGGATGCTTTGCTTTTCCCCTAAAAACACAATGGCTGTGTTTAAAACTCAAGCCAGCTGCTCTGCTGCCTAGTCAGTCAATGACTTAACTGTTTGAGAACAACACCCTACCGAGAGTATATTTCAGTCCAGTTAAACTGAAGGTTTACAGTTTCCGGTGTTGCTAAGCTCCTTTACAGAAAATGTTTTAAAAACACACATTGAAATCATACAAAGACACGTATATAATACCAAAAAGGAAAACATTCACAACCAACCAAATCCTGAGTCAACCGTGTGTACGATTCCATAGTGAGTGGGAAACGAATGTTTTAAGGTTACGTTTTTATAAAACGTTTCACATACACACAACAGCATTACACAGATCCACAAAACTTCTACAAACACTTTTGTCACGTGTGTCAGAACAGTAGTTGGCAATGTTCTTTGTAAGTAGACGCTGCGTACATACGCATATATACATTTGACTTTGAATTTAAATTTGTTTTAAAAGTGTTGTACATGTAAATAATGTGTATCCACTCCATGGGGTCTTGTCTTCATAAATATCATTATCATAAATATGATCCTGTCACAATATTTGAAAAACAAGACATAACAATTTGAAACTGATGCTAAACATAATTTTTCTGAATTTGTCAATATTTTGGTCAAAAGAAATCATAGAACTAAATTTCAACATAAAAACATTTAAAATAAATTGCCATAGCTTTTCAATATGTCTTAATTTTCGCTTTGGATAAAAGCGTCTGCCAAATGCATAAATGTAAATTCACAGTGATTTTAAAGAGATAGTCCACCCAAAATAAAATTCTGTTTTTTACTTGCTTATGAGTCGTTCCAAATCTGTAAATATTTCTTTGGTCCAATAAACACAGAGAAAGATATTTGGGAGAATGCTTATAACCAAATAATTATAGGACCCTATTGACAACCATAGTAGGAATTCATACAATTCTTTGTTCTGTTTGAAAAATGTTCGACATCATATGGGGTTTCCACCATTGGACAAAATGTATGGGGTTCCAACCAATCTACCATTGTCATCTTTCCTACAATTTGGCAGTCAATGGGGTCCAAGAACTGTTTGGGCACTAGCATTCAGTCAAAATACATTTTTGTGTGTTCAGCCAAACAAAACATTTTAACATTTTGAGAGAGTGAGAAATTCATAACAGAATTTTCCTTTTTGGTCAAACTGTCACTTTAAGATGTAATCGAGAATATATAAAGTGTTTTAAATTGTCACATTATGTCAACATGCCAACAGATGAAAACAGCATCGTTTTTAAAAATGTATTTTTTAAACTTTGGTTTTTACTTCTGTCATCCCTCAAAATATAAACAACATGCCAAAACCTTAAACCTTTTCCTTTTTTTGTGCTGTATAAGTAGCTCCTTTAGGTCAGCATATTCGTGTAAGACCAACAAAACCGTTAAAACCTCCCTTGAAGAAGATGTTGAGGTCTTCTCGTCGCATCCATTTATAAAAAGCAGAAAAGTCTGATATGAGCTGAATGGCTGGGGTGCTCAACATTCGGCGTATTTGCTGTGATTTAGGTCATTTTTCATTTGTTTTTTTCATGGGCCGTTTGCTGCTCCCAAATGAAACCATCGTTCTTTAAATACGATGCGATGAACACAGACCACAGAGAAGCCAGACAAACCTGCTCCCATGCCGGAGAGAGACAAAGAATAAGGGGCGATGGGGTTTGGATGAGGACACACTAAAAAAGGAACTCATCCTAGTTTCGGAGGGCTGGAGGAGGAGGTGATCGTCCCGTTTGAGTCGCGTTCGGTCTGCACGCTGTCACACTCCAGACAGCACCGGTGCTCAGGACCCTCCGGAGAGATGCCCCCCCCCAGCTCTTCTCTCGGGCCGGGCCTTACCCCCCTCGCTCGGTGTCTCAGTCTCTCTTTAAGGTGGTACAATGTGGAGCTTTCTGCTCGCATACTTTAATTCTTAAAGACAGGCCTCTATAAATAATTCATGTTTCCTTCCCTAGCTCTCTTTCTGAATATGGTGTGTTAGTAGTGTGTTTGTATTTTGGGGTGGGGGGAAA
The DNA here is from genome assembly GCA_033220385.1 of Triplophysa yarkandensis. Classification (NCBI taxonomy): domain Eukaryota; kingdom Metazoa; phylum Chordata; class Actinopteri; order Cypriniformes; family Nemacheilidae; genus Triplophysa; species Triplophysa yarkandensis. The sequence goes on along the minus strand of CM065662.1, from coordinate 13,789,765 downwards.
GGATGGCACACAAAGGCAAAGCTAACGAATGCCGGGCTTAAGCAGCTTCCTGTTTAGCATTGTAGATGTACCTTCAGAGGCCTGGGTTATCTCCCTTTGTGTGTGTTTTTCTAGCTTAGGGTGCTTTTTTTTGCCAAAATAACTAATAATTTTAGCCGCTGCCAGGCCTATACTAGTTAAGAGATCAGGAAGGTCTTGCCTTGGGTTTAATTTTACGCCTCACTAGGACTTCCTTCCTGTGAAAGAAATGGAAGCAAAAGAACAAATTTTATCTTGCTATGCTGTCTGGGATTGGTTTGTGTTTGCGCGTGACCGCTGCTCCACACATTCTTAACTTATCTTTCATATTCAAGTCTAATGCGTGTGTCCACAAAACAAATATCATCGATATTTATGGATGATGAAATGCGCTCGGTATCACAAGCATTTCCTATTTTAGAATCTTTTTATGTGGTTAGTTTAGGCCTTCAGGATCAAAATCCTTTTCCATTTTTTAGTCTGAATATATCGTAAATGTAAACCCGTCCATCCGCCGCGATTGATTTAGATGTATGAATATTGATAGATTAAAGAGCCTTAAAATTGCACTGTAGAAATGGATACACCGACGTGGCAAACATATTTTAAAAGCTTCAGCAAAATCTGCTGAATCATTTATGAATTTTTGAATGCTTTTTTCTGCAGTGATGTGAGATCAAAGAGCAGCAATACTCCAGTCCTCAACCGCTCACAGCTTGCTAAATAAAGCCCATCGCTCTGTTTACATCTTATGCATTTGTTTGTTTGCTTATTTGACCACATTTTCTGACACATTATCAGTGTTTTACATACGAGTCTCGCCCTCGTTTTCTTAAAACATCTCACACACTTTGTTGTGTGTCGGAGATGTGAACAGCTTCTGTGTAAGTGTATTCACGTGGATACGCTTAACCGAAATGATGTTTCGAAAACTGGTAAAAAAAAGGGCCTGTTAAAATCAAATGATGCTGTTTAAAACCCGAGCACCCTTGTATGGCGATACAAAAGAAAATATTTTGAAAGATGTTTGGTTTTGTGTTTACACAACGCCAGTCCTCAACATTTATCAAAATATCTTCTTTTGTATCGCCATAGAAGGGTACTCGGGTTTTAAACAGCATCATTTGATTTTAACAGGCCCTTTTTTTTACCAGTTATTTGGAAGAAAGTGCTACATGGTTAAAATGACAATAGGGTGAGAAGATTCAATTATAATATATCAAGCTTTAATAAACTTACCGTTCTGAATGTCTTTTGAGCAATCGATTTACAATGAACCTGTTCAATAACTGATTTGTATTGATTTATGACAAAAAATATAAGCATTGCAACTTTAACTTATATGAAACATTTCTGGGTGTCTTGGTCTTTCTCAAACTGCCATTTTGGACAGTGCTTCACTGGAGCCCTTCTTTACTTCAACTCATGCGAGCAGAACACAAAATGGAGAGCGAGATGGGGACCGATATGAAACCAGCGTGTTTTGGTTTTTTGGTGAGCCGCTGGGCAGAGACTGGCAGAGAGAGACGCGGTGATTAGAAGTCATTTGGATCGTTCCCTGGAGAATTATTAATTACAGCCGTATAAATGTACCCAGACTCCGGCCATGTCCTCGCAACACAAAAAACCGACTGTTGTTACAGAGGAATGAGACCAAGTTACTGCAATTACAGAGGCTTGCGGACAGGGCCAAGAAAACGCTTAAAGAAAAAGCCATTCTTCTTCGTAGCATCGCACGCAATGATTCACAGCTGGGACTGGAAAGCCGCTTCGGAAGAAAGGGACCGGGTTCCAGTTTGATAAATTTAGTTTCATTTCTCTCTCTGGCTGAAGTCCTGAGTGGGTGTGGATTGTGAACGGTGTGAAAGATATTTCTGGTGCTTTGGTTAGAAAGTGAAGAGATGTGAGCGTCCCCGAGAGCGGACTGTCATCGTAATTGTGGACAAAAGTGCTTATTGATGGCCCTGCTTACACGGGAAAGATCTGTTTCTTTCTGTCAATTTTTCAGTCTCATTTTCTGGTAAGAATATCTAAATGTATTTTAAATTAAAAAATAGATCCTGTTTCTAGAAAAATATGAAAGTTTTTATATCCTACCTCATTAAAGTAATAGTTTCCCCCAAAATAAAATTTTGTCCCATGTGGCATTTCAAACCTGTAGGAATTTCATTTGTAGAACACAAAAGATATTTTGAAAAAAGTTATTAACCGAACAGCAATGACTATTGTATGGACTTCAATGCAAGTGCATAGGTTCAGTCACCGTGTGGTAACCAACATTCTTCAAGTGTCAGAAGAAGAAAAAGAGTTATACCGGTTTGAAATGACATTTGGTGAAGACTTATCCTTATTTGTTTACAGTTTGATATGGTTTAGGAAATAAGTCTCTTGTCTTATAAGGTGAGAAAAATCAACTCAAGGCCACATTCATAAAAACAAGATTTTCTTTGTGTGATTTTGCTTCTCATACTCATTTATCTTGGCTTTGAGGATGTTTAGATGACCATACGTTGGGAATCAATGAGGTCCAATGTTGCTTAGTGTCAACATTGTTCAAAATGTATTTTCTGAAGATATTTTGAAAAACGAAGGTTTCTCAATAGAAACTTGTAAGATTTTATAACCTTTTACAGCATTTTTGGCATAAACTTCACCGTACAAGATATGCAACTTTCTTATAAGGTTAAAAAACATTCATAAAACAAGATTTTCTTGCTTCAAAGATGTTTATATTGGAGATTGGCACAAAAATACTGATAATAAGATAATAATAATGATACTAATGCTTTATGAACAATTTAGTATTCGGTGTCCTATCATCAAGTTTTTCTATGCGCTCACGTGACTTGCTCATTAGCTTCATCATAATCAATCTTTTCTCTGTTTCTTCTCTGTAAAGCAGCCTGTGTAAGTAATGATTTTGATGACCGCTTGATTATCACAGATCAAATGTAATCATTGGTGTTTTTCAAGAAAACTTTCTTTTCTTGTGTCTAAGTATACTCTTGCAGCGTCCTCATGTCGAGACTAATATGCATTGGGCGAGTGCTGTGTGCTTTGCGTTCTCTCACCTCGTATGACACTAATGACTCATTCCCGTGTGCCCGGGGAGCAGCACAAACCGCTGAGGTCGCGAGAGGCACGTAATTATTGTTTATGTGTGAATGACCTGTTTTGCAAATGTGATTCTTACTGGCAAACTTGTCAGAATGTTACCGTGTCCCAGGCAGCATCTCTTTCCATTTTTCCATGCGGTGTTCTTATTACAGTCAGCAGGTCTGACAGTGAAGGAAAAGGTTTATTGAAAGGTAGATAAGCATGTTTTTTCTCACTTCCTGTGTGAATGTGGCTCCGGGCTCCGCAGGCCCTCAGCGATGGTGTCGTAACAGTCAGTGGCAAAATGACTGACAGTTCGGCCTGTGGTTTGATTATGGTTAACAAGGCAACAGAGGTCAAGTCCAATTTGTCAAGCGTTTTTTCTGCACTGTGGCATTTTTTGTGTGTCTCTCTATCGCAACCATATCAATATATCATCATTGTCAATTATAAGCTGGGACACAGAAAAAATGCTGAGGTCTGCAAATAAAATATTCTAATATTTTACATTCGAGTGATAATTCATCCAACAATGAATATTTTGTTCTGCACAACACAAAAGAAGATATTATGAAGAACGCTGGTGATTTCCTTGCAATTGCACCAGTTTTGTGTTCATACAAATAGGTACAGAACATTCTTTAAAATATCTTCTTTTGTGTTGTGCAGAAGATAGTTGTACGGTTCTGTAAAGAATGTGAGTAAATTATGACAATTTTTATTTTTGTGTAAACTATTTCTTTAATGTTTAATTTTGGTTCTCGAATTTCTTTGAAATTACTTAAAATACCATAATGTTAAAAATAGAACACCGTACAAGTGTGTTTGAAATCATATCATCATCATTATTTTTTAGGCAATTTGAAGATAGTTGGAGCAGGTGTTGAGATCTCTTCTGAAACTCTAGAGGAGACGCATGCCAGTTCACTTAAGTCTTGCCTGAGTCGAATGATTTAAGCAGAAATGTATTTAATATTTAGCAGAAACAATCGAGATTTCATAAAAAATGTTCTTTCACGTAGTGAGATGCTGGACAATAGGCTGGCTACGGTAACAAAAACATCTCACACTTGATAAATGTAAGTGCGCATCGATTTCATGCTCTTGGCAGCTCTATCCACCCTTCAAAAATTCCATGAGTCAGTCCATTTCTAAAGGTGTGTCACATCTGACTACACAGAGAAGATGACTGCTTAGGGGTTTATCCCATAGAAAGCGGATATATGATGTTGTGCGCAAGATATATAGGGATTATGTGCTCGGATTCTCAGCTAATCCCCTAAAGTGAATTCACTAATGATATCAGCACCTTTCTTCTGTTAGAGAGGGCATTCGTTGAAGGACTACATGATCTCATGATCTACATGATCTCAGTGGATCTCCTGACCGTGACATCACAATGGTAAAATGTAGACAGGTGGAGGTGGGGCCGGAGGCGGGGACTCAGGGAGGAAACGTATCCATTTCTAAATCTCAATTATGAAGCCACGAGCTCCCTTCCAATGTCCTTGATGAGCTCCTTATTATTAACCGAACACATGTTCCGTTTCTGATGAATTCACACGCACGTATCAACATCGCCAAAGCTGGACCCCCGCCCCAGGCCCCCCCTTCTGTTTCATTATTGCTTTTCGTTCCCCAACCCGCTGTGTTAAGTTGCATGATTTGGATGTCAGGCTCTCCGGCAAACACGTTTCCTCAGTCTGTCAGATGTGACAGTGGGAGAATCGGTGGGTGATTAATGAACTCATGTCTATTATCGGGCTCAAACCGCTTCCATCAACTCATGGGTGGATGTGAGAGGCTGACAGCCCACGGCGGATTTAACAGCGCCGGGCTCTGCACTTTCCGCACGTCTGTTGTTTCTGGAACCTGAGGATTTAATCTGGACAAGAGAAGCGCGACCACACATCTAAGAAGAAATGTATTGTTCGGCTCATCGGGGACGACGTTTGGACCAGGGTTCTTATGCATTACCCGCCGATCATATTTACATGTTAAACAGAAGTATGCAACCACTCTTATAAAACTGAGCTCAAGGGCCTTACACAATTACATTTGATCCATGTTTAGAAGTTAAGGAACAGTTCATCCGTAGTGGAAAATCCAGTCAATATTTACTCGACCTGCTGCGGGAAAATGATTAAAAGAAGAAATATCCTGGAGAGACTTTTGCATATGATCAAAGTGAAAAGGGACCGGGGATGTCAAGCTTTTAAATGATGAAGTATAACTTAAGTATGCTGTAGTTCAGTATGGCACACAATAAGAATGAGTTCAACTCGAGATTCACGAAATCAATCCAGATTATGTAAAATAACGTTGTAACAGAATTCCAAACAGTAATTCCTTTGAGAATCGTCCCAATGTCTCAGCTTTTTATATGGTACAAGAAAAAAACAAGGGAACAAAAGAATGAATGAAAGAACAAAAGGAAGACAACGAAACAAAAGGGGAGAAAGTAATGAGAAAAGAATGACTTCTTAAATGAATGACTGTTTAAGAACAACCGAAAGAGCTTGAAATGACTTACTAATAAATGAAAGAAAAAACAGATGAATAAAGAAGAGTTAGAGAAAGAAAAACAAACAGAATGAATGAAAGAGCAAATAACACCGAAAGAGTGAAAATTCAAAAAATATGAAAAGTGAAAAAGAAAAGAGTGAATGAAAGAGTGAAAGAGAGATGAAAAGACCAACTTAAAGAATAAAAGAGAACAAACAAACAAAAGGACAGAAAAGGAAAGTTAAAAATAGAAAAATCAAAGAAAGAGTGAGAATGCAAAAGAACAAAGTACAAAAAAGAAAGGAGTTCAAAACGAAAGAAAAAGCTGGACAAAATATTGTTTGCTGTTTAATATTTCTTTGTGACAAGAGGGACACGAGAGTTGTGAATTAAACTTCAAAATATTTATTGACGCAGGATTGACCAATCAGAATCAAGTATTCAAAGAGCTGTGTTTAAAAATGTATGACGATTGTAGTTATTAAGTTCATGATCTTTACATTTACATTTACATTTAGTCATTTAGCAGACGCTTTTATCCAAAGCGACTTACAATAGTCGAGGAGACAATGAAGCGGTAAATAGCCGATACAACAATAGGTGAACAAGTGCTACAACAATGTTACACAGAGAGAGAAGTTACAAAAAGTATATATATATATTTTTTTTTTTTTTTGATAGAGTGAGTAGGTTAGAAAAGTAGTCTTTAGCATGACTACTTTTCATTCTTTAGCATGACTGTATATAATAACATTACAGTTAATGTACAGGATTGCAGCACAGGCTCATGCACTCGAGCCTCGCAGACTCTCCGTCGCCTTAAGACCTTTTCAAGGGTCGTCATAGCTGTCTCTTCACACGGCTGTTTCTCTTCAGCGCTGGCTGCAGTCGCTCCAGAGACAAAACTGAAGGGTTGTTCTTGGATTCTGCGCTGTTCCTGTGGGTGTCTCTTTAGATTAACTTTGGCTGCTGATTTTTTTCCCTCAGGAAGAAAATGGCAAGAAAAATGGTGTTCTTTAACCCTGGGCAGATTTTCCAGGCCCGCTAAAGTGCTGTAATAAAAGAGGCCCCTTCAGTCCTGAACACCGTTTATGGTCACTTGCAGATATGGATGACTAGCTGTCAGAGGTCTTGTTACAACCACACTTCTCCGCTCTATTTTGTTTTTCCAAATGTTGCTTATTTGTTGTTCCATCTATTAAACAACAGAGGTGCCTTTTAGACAACTTTTATTTCAGCTTTTCTTCGGTTGCTTTTTCCAGTCGAAGCTGTTTTAAGACGGGCATCGGGACAACACATATTTCTTCGTTATGTTGCTCGTGGTGCAGTTTTACAGCTGAACGCTCAATAGTCAAATTGGCTTTCTTCAACTGTCCTTGTTTTTTGAGAAGCTATTCAGTAAATCAGATGTGTGTTAAGAGTGAAAAAAAATTATTCACTGATTCATTTGAGGCCCGTAGTTGCTATTTTTATATTATATGATATAATATATGATTAAACTTTACTGTCAAATGAATCAGAATTTTTTTCTTGAAAAACAGTATATTGATAACACTCAATACAAAATTTTATTTAACTCGATTATTTCTTGGAACCTTGAATCCAGGCTTACATGGTTAAAGCACAAATTCATTAGAAAACACATGACTAGGATTAGAAACTATATTCGAAGCCAGCCTTAAGAGGTTCTTACGATTAGAAAGTTCATATAACATTTCAAGAGGCTGTCCGGCTCTCTTTGAACAGATTTGATTTTAATTCCTCAACTTTTATCCCAACAGATAAACTCATTAACCAAACAGAAATGCAATACTGTATGTACCTCATAATAACAAGATTACATTTACATTTACATTTACATTTAGTCATTTAGCAGACGCTTTTATCCAAAGCGACTTACAATAGTCGAGGAGACAATGAAGCAGTAAATAGCCGATACAACAATAGGTGAACAAGTTCTACAACAATGCTACCGAGTTACACAGAGAGCGAAGTTACAAAAGATTTTTTTTTTAAGATTAACACAACAATAATTTTTTACGTTCCAATAGATCTGTTGTATAAAGTGTTTAATATATATTTTTAGTTAAATAAAATGATAATATCATATTCATTAGTTCAAGTGTAACACTGGCATGGTAACTCTGTTTTTACTTAACAAATGCTGTTAACAGATCTAAATGTAAACCTATATATAAGGCATCAACATATATTTCTCCATTACAATTTCTTTATTGTGTAACACCAGTCCATGCAAGAATAAACAAGATCATGTTAAGAACAAATATTCAATGACACATTAAAAACCCTTCCTAAGAGCAAAAAAGCAGATGTTCATTTGTCTTTTTATTTGTCTTGATACCTGTGATGAAAAAACTAGTTTTGCAACAGGTGTGAATACCATCAGAATCCCAGTTTTATCTGATCTCTGGCTTTAAAACCTCATCGGGATAATGTAAAGGAGAAAGGCCAGTAAGTAAGGAATTATTAAGCTGTGTTACCGCCACCGATACTCTGAGATGTGTCAGAAAAAGAGGCTTAATGAGCTTCTCCAATCAATAATCCTTTAACCAGCAGAAGAAGTCTGATGAAGTGGGATGCTGAATTCCCCTTCACTACATCCCTTTTCCGTCTCCCGCTCACCTGCTTTGTTTGTCTCAGCGGAGGCCCGGTCACAGAACGCCGTTCTCCCCACATTAGCAATCTGTGGTGACTCCGTGCCGCATTAGTCGTCGACAATCACAAGACGCGTCCCGCATCGGCAATCTGCAGTCAATAGGCCGAAAAAGACTTTTATTTGCGAGTATTGACAAATGAGATGATGAAGTCAGGATGGGATCTCTCTCCCGACTCGGCTGGAAGTCTCATTGAGTTTGGATTGAGAACAGACTGTGGCTGATAAATGAACGCTTCTGAACCACGATAAATGATATATATTAATTCATCCAAAACTTGTACGTATGTTGTTTTAAACAGGTATGATGTTATTTTATTCAATGATATATGTAAGTAAACCGTTTTGAAGAATCTTTGGTGCTATTTTTATACCGTAAGATTAACAGTGTCACGTTTGTGTGAAGAAAGGGCCTGTTTTCACTTAGTTTTATGAATTTATTTGTCCTTTTTGGATATTACCAGATGTAGTCAGAACAATTTTTCAAAACATTTTCTTTTGTGTTTCATGGAAAAAGTAACAGCATACAGGTTTAAAACGACACAATGGTGTGTAAACACTGACATCATTCTCTTTATTATTGGGTAAACTTTGATAGATAATTTGCTATAATTCACTTTGCGGTGTTTTCATATGATTTATGAGACATATTTCTATTTTCTTGTAATGTATGTGAGCTATTTATTAGGCTTTTGTGTATTTGCAGAGGCGTCCTATTCATTGGTCATAGTAAAAGCATAATAACAGATTTTCTGCATTTGCCCATTGTAGTAAATATTTTTATGCACATTGTTATTGTGAAACTTTCACCATGACTTGGGCTGTTATGCACATATTTAACGCTCTTTAACGCGTTCATCATCAATCTACAAAGCAAATGAGGCAAGATATGAAATGTTTTGGAAAGACAGTGGAACGCTCGTGAAATCCACCTCAGGTGTGGAAGACAAAACTGCTGACACATGAGCTTCGCTTCATTTTTTATTCACAAAATGCAGACAGCCCTGGTGATTAATACTTCTCATGATTGATAGTTTTTCACCATTGTTAAAGGAGAGGATTGCAGCAACAGCTTGCAAAGATTTACAAGATTGACCCGTATTATTTCTCTCTGTTGTCAAATGATCTTAAAGCAGAGGTGTGTCATGTCATTTCAGTGTCGCCAACTGGGATTGAGTGACATTATTAATGCAAACATTCACAATCTGTTTTCGGTAACAAAAATGTATAGTCGCGTACTATTGGGTAAGATAATGTGGCTTTGCCTTAAAGTTCTTCAAGGAGTCAATTTACTTATAGAATACATGCAGAGTTTCTTGAATAGTAGAGAATTCAATGTATAAAATGACCACATCACCTTTAAGTCATCCAATATCTAGATGTCAAAGGTAAAACTAGGACAATGTTGGCTTTGATTATAGATAATATTTACACAATGTAAAATGTAAAAACTCACTAACTTACTTCTTTTCTAACCTACTCACTCTATCAAAAAAAAAAAAAAAAAACTTTTTAAAATACGTTTGTAACTTCTCTCTCTGTGTAACTCGGTAGCATTGTTGTAGCACTTGTTCACCTATTGTTGTATCGGCTATTTACCGCTTCATTGTCTCCTCGACTATTGTAAGTCGCTTTGGATAAAAGCGTCTGCTAAATGACTAAATGTAAATGTAATGTAAATGCAATGCTGTTGCTATGGCGACATTGTTACTATGACATTGTTGAGAATGTTCTCATATGGGTGCATCAGAGTAAAATCACCTGTTGGATCATTATCATGTACTTTATAATCAAGAAGAGATGTCCCACCGGGATTTGAACTTTAAGGCACCATGAAAACCAAACATCACTGCTTGAAAGAATCGCTGGCTAAAAATGTTCAGTATTAGGCATTCAGTTGTATTTTATATGTAGATTAATCCTTGTAGGAACCCCGAGCGACTGCCCCAACCCCATAGGGTGGTATTTAAGGAGTTCTGCAGGGGGGCTGAAGGGCATGTTCCTGTCAAAAGGAAGGGGGGTTTGTCTCTCCAAGCAACCAACTGCTACTCGAGTGTAGGGCCAGCGTTGCCTGGGGTAACTTGACAAAGCCAGCGGTGGTGAGGTCATTGGAGGTTGGAAGGAGTGCAGCACAAAATCTTGCTGCGTTTTTTTGGCACAGACGGTGAGGGTTGGGTTCTGGATTATAGGGCTCGTCCTTTGGAAACCTTTTCATTTTTCCCCCAAATCTGATTAGCCTTTGAGATGTGTTTCGGACAAAACAGACAAAACAGAGCCAAAGAACGTGAGGGGGGGATAAGATCCCTCATCCTTTAGCTTTTGTTCAGGCACTTTGAGGATCTCAGTATCTCAAAGCAAATTAGGCTTTTGAGGGCTAGTTCAGAGGGGTTCGTAGCTCCAATCCCCATGTTTGGGTTCACAGGTATTAAGCCGCTCTAAAACCATCAGAAAAGAAGAAGCAGCCTAAAATGGTTGGATTTTGTTGGTCTAGGATGGTCTAGCCGCTTGATCGGGTTCTCCAAACCCAGCTATATGCTGCAAGAACAAATTCGGGAGTGTGTGTTGAGAAGCAGATTATTGCTTCTTCTGTCTTATTCAAGATTCAGCGGAAGAAGCCCTGTATCTGTTTCCACAGTGCTAAACCGGGCATCGTGCCCACGCCACAACAAATTCATGACACGGGTATTTGGCCTACACTTTTTCCAATTGTGGAACAAAGAGGGGGCAGGAAGCTCGGGGCTCTTTGTTCTACTTTCCCACTGCCCTCACAGGAAAACTCCAAGGTCAGGCGGCGTACGACATCGCTGATGCTCAAACAGACATACGCCACAGAAGGAGACAGACAGCATATAGATGAGTGAAATTTTGCACGCATGGAAGATAAAAGATACGAGACAGCTGTGACGGCAGCCCGGCATGGATTGATATTTCATAGAAGTAATTTTTCATCACAGAGTTTCAAGGCAGCGTTATGTTACTTGAAACTACACAAACGTTCCATGATTCCTTGTAATAATATCTTATCTAAATTGCATGTGTAACTGGTCATTTTTTTGCATAGCTGAGAGGGAAGGAAAGGGAACTCGGTCCTGGCTGATTTTTTCCCACATCTGTGTTTAATATCCTCCTTGATTCCAATTGCGCTCCATGTTTAATGGAAGTATTTATTGTCATTAAGCTGTACGTTTTGGCTGATGCGCTGTTATTAAAATCATTCTAATTTCTGGGAAGAAAGCGAGGATGTGTTCGAGCAATCGAACGTGCCAAATCTGTGATGCGGTGCCAGTGAATGTGCCGTTTCCTGAGTAGTTCGCAAGAAGAACGAGCTTGACGTGAGTTGGGTTGCGTGTCACTCACTTCTTCTTGTAAAAGGAAAAGTGGAAGGCCGCTGTGCAATACCTCTTAAAATCATCTCTCCATAATATATCACACATTCACTCCCATCCAAGAAGCAAGAACACTTTCATGTGTTCAGTCGCATTACTCTCAAGCGAAACGGAAAAGAAAAGTCTCAAAACCAGAAGGATGCCATATTGTGCCGTTCTCCTCGTGACGGTTCCTTTAAGATCAAATGTTTAACTGAGCGAACACCTGCGCTTGCTCTTGACAAAAGCAGAAAACACTCAGATAAGTGGAGCTCTATGTCATGGTTAACCTAGGACCTACATTCCTCCATCTCCTCTCTAAAACAAACTCGTGATTCTTGTGAAGCTTCGCACCCCTGCCGAGCTGCTCTTAAACTTACGGGGCTTCCTCTGAAGAAGAATGGCGAGTCTCTGAGAACTAAACTCTTTCGGTCTGGGGGGATTCTGCTCCTTTTGTCTGGCTGGAAACGGGTTCTGTGACCAATTAGTGTTTTATTGGTTAGTGGAGAGCGAGAGAGTCTGTCGTACGGATCCTCCTAAGAAGTGTGTGACTGAATATTCAGCTCTTCCCACCCGGTGGACCTCTCCTTTTCCATTCAGAAAAGATACACTGTCTATCTAAACCTCATTACGAGAACAGCGAGTGTGTTGTGTTTTTTCTTGAAGAAGGATGGAAAGAAAAGGAGTAGGTGGTCTCATCCGATCGGCGTGAACTGTGCATTTGTAAACACAGCTTCTTGACAGGACGAGATACGTTTCTTTATGGTGTCGCAACTTGATTCCGTGTCTTAAGCTGTCAGTGAGATCTAAGCAAAAATTGAACTTTTGTCATCGTGTCTTACAATACCCAGATTATTTATTTTATATTCATTTTTTTATGAAGCCCGATGTCAGTGTTCGTTTCTACAGTACAACAAAACTGCATAGGAATTTGAAGCAGTTAATTGAAATTTTATTGATATAACAATGATAAAGTTTCATGATAAAGTTGCGTTTTATTTTAACAGAAGCCAATACAATGTATGCGCAGTCGTTCAATAGCTTTGTTTGATAAACAGAATTTAGTCGATTTCCATTTGGCCTAAAAGAATAAGTAATATCGAGTCATTTTTTTAGGGAGCCTCTCTTTTGGCGTAATAGATCCATTAATATTCGTCGTATGGAAACCAGAAGCTGACTTTCTCCATAACTGTTTCATAGGATAGGGTAAATAATAGGAGTTGGAACAACATGATGATAACATTTCCCTTTCTGTTTGGACGTGTTTGTTGTATTTGACTTGTAACAAACAACCTTCACATGTTCTTGATCACTTTATCCTGATACTTTTGAGAGCGAAACTCAATCCAGTGCGCAACATGTTTCTCTAAGGTCATTACTCTCTGTGTAAGCAAGTACTCGAATTATTTATCCCAGATCATTTCCATGTCATTAGAAACATGCACGTCTATGACCTCAGACGCACTTTCACCCGGCCAGTTATTAGTTAATGTATCTAAATGTTTCAGACCAATTACTTTTCCATTGTTTAGGGACATGAATCGTTTGTTTTGATAAAAAATTTAAGTGTGGAAATCCCTGAACTAAATTAAATTGAGTGCAGTGTTGTTCTTTCAGAAGTCCTTGACATGTTTCTAATTCTAGTTTTTTTTCTCCCCTTTTTTGGTTTTCTGATGCTGGATTCCTTGTGTCACGGAAAAGGTAAGATATCTCTCTTGTTATTTGCTCCCAAAGAAGAAATGTTTGTTGGATATCTTTCCAAACTTGTAATACAATTTTACTAATTAGAAAAAATACATTTTGAAATAAAATAAATTGTCTTTACAACCTATTTACCTCCCTTTTTGGGATATTGAAACAAGTGTATGGTTGGAGATAATTTGATTGTAAAATGTCGTCCGTTCAGTTCTTATGGCTGGAAGTGTGTCAACTAGATATGCCCCGAATTATTTGGTCTAAATGTGTATAAAAGGTATAGTTCATCAAAAAAAAAAAACCTTGACTTGTTTTTAAATATGTATTTGTTCTGATGAACAAAGGGAAATATTTTTGGAGAAAAGCTTACAACTATCGACTACCATAGCAGGAAAAATAACTGTATCCAATTTTGTTCCGTTGAACACAAAAGTAGAAAATAAAGTACGACATCAAAAAGTTTTTCTGCACATTTGTTACCAATTTTATTTTGTTTCTTTGGTTGTCGATGGTCTAAGACCTGGTTACGAGCATTTATCCAAATATCTTTTTCTGTGTTTATCCACACAAAGAAATGTGTACAGGTTTGGAACAACTATACAGTTAGTAATTCATTACAGAATTATAATTTTTGTGTGAACTATCACTTTAAGAAAGCTCACCTGCTCTCATATAAAAACATTGCAATACAGTATATACTTATACTATACAGTATAATGTATACCGTTGTGCCATATTCAGTGTTCCTACATATTTGTGCTTCAGACGGCCCGAAAGCCATCCCAAAGCCAGAGCTTTTGACTTTTGAGATCTTCCACACAAACAGTCTGTGAATCCCCACAGGATATAAACTTCGCTCCATCGCCTCAGAAGCCACATTATGTGTGCTGCAGGACAGGTTCCTCTCCCAGCGCCGGGATTGTGGGAACCATTTATAGACCTACACAATGTACGGAGCTGCTGGACGGTCTGTGTTGCATAATGCAGCAGTTTCTCCAATCACATCCCGTAACTTTAGTCAGCATACCATGAGTTTCCAGCCTGTTTGTTTCCTTTTGAAGATCCTTCATGAGGTCTGTAACGTATAGCACGAGTTAGAGAGCGCAGTGGATAAGCAGTGAGGCGCTGAGCTGCATTTGAATGTTTGAGCATGTGCAGTCATGCAGACCAGTGGATATGTGTGTGCGAGGGAAGGGATTAGCTCAAATGTGCTGTTTATTTATGAACGACGCACAATGAAACGACGCCGCTCACGTCTCTTCCGCGAGAAGCCTGCAGTATCTGTTTATCTTTCTGCTGCTAAATTAAATCCACGAGGATTCTTTCTTCCCTGCAATGAATGCGACACGTCGTTGATTTTCGGCAGCGTTCGCCGTTGAGCTCAGAGGTGTAAGAGTAATTTCGGCCTCGACTTTTCTCTTTATTTCTCTCCGAGGCGCTAAAATGAAGATGAATGACTTTCCTTACACTCCCGTTGTTCCCTTATTTGGGCAGCTTTGCTCTTGTCATGTACAGTTCGGCTCGGTATCGCTCAAGAATGGAACGAAAGGGCCCAAATGATCTCGGAGAGATATTTTATACCGGGTCTGACAGCGTAAGATGTTTTCCAATATAATGGCTCTTTATTGGCCTAATGATGAATTTCTGTACAGGCGTCCGGCGTAAAACAATCTCTAATGGCCCGGTGTCACGATGGGGAGAATCATCCGGTATCGGCGCTGGAATTTTCCTCATTAGGAATTCACAGTGTCACTCTCGTTAAATAATTGCCATCGCTGGCCGTGAAGCGAGTGGGTCCTCCCGTTAATACAAGTTCAGTAAGAGGCTCTCAACAGCGATATTCGATGATTCAATTAATATTGATTCGGTTTAGTCTGTGCGGGAACATGGTTTACGCTTCACTCCTCATAAATCCAAAGCGAGGCTGTTCTATGATGCTAAATCACCGTTGACATCGCCGGGCTTTGTGGAGTCGTGGCCACATGTACAAACACGGTTTTGACAAGCATGTTTTATTCACTGGCCTCTTCGGAGTAATATGAGAGGCGGTATGAGTTGTTACAGCGTAGCTGACCATATAGCAGTATATTTACGACCAAAACTTTGCTTTTAGCCATGAGAAGTAGAGAGGTTTTGTTTTCATTCCATTCCAAAAAAGTTTTTATCCGTTACAGCGGATGCCTCAAGGTTGTGATGGAGAAAGTCAATGCACAAAAAACATCTTTAAACCAAAATTCTGTGCTGCTAGTGAATGGACGGGTAAATCCATCTCACTCAGTATTGAAATCTTTTGTAAATCTGTTCTGGGTTTAGTGAAGTAGACTGATGGGTGTCTCAGAGGTGGTCTACACGGATGCCTCTGAATGAGGAACGCTCCTTCCAGAAGATTAGATTTCTTTAAGCCAAAATCAACAGTTTGTCTTGGTGATGTGGAGAGTTCAGAAGACGTTACTCTATATAGACCTGCTCTGAGATTTGAGAGAGCTGCTGTATGGATTTTCTTACCAACGTCTTCTCTGAACTGGAGGATATTGACATACAATAAAAAGGTTTAAATATACAGCAGCTCAAAACTCTATATTACATTTATATTACATTTTACTATATTATAAAGCACCAAATACAGGTTATTAGTTATTTCATAGTTAATTATAAATTAAGGAAAATAAATATACAATTAAAAATATCTATAATTATATATAAATAAATAAGCAATTATTTAATTGTATTGATTAAATAGCATTGAATGACAAATATAAACAAAGACTTATTTAAAATACATATTTTCAATATTAATACACATAATATAAATATATGTAAATATAAGTAAGATGGATTGTTATATAATAAGGGGTATTATTATTTTGATAATAATTATAATCATATGTCATGTTGTATTTGTATCACATTATCAAACATTATGATACAAATATTCGAGAATATAGCAAAAATATTGAATGTTTGGAACTGCATATAAAGATAATTCTATTTCATAGAAATTAATAAAACATAAGAAGTGATTTTATATATCGCATATATGTATATAATATATATATGCATGATAAACCAAATACATTTATTTATTATGAAATGTTAAAATAGTATGTTCACTGAGGAAGGAATGCTACTTATATGTATATATATATATATATATATATATATATATATGTATATATATATATATATTCTTTTCATGCAATGAAAAGGGATTTATATATATATATATATAAAATAGTATGTTGACTGAGGAAGGAATGCTACTTATATATATATATATATATATATATATATATATATATATATATATATATATATATATATATATATATATATATATATATATATATGTATATATATATGTATATATATATATATATTCTTTTCATGCAATGAAAAGGGATTTTAGCCAGTAAGGTCAAAGGCCACCACGCTCTGCACGTCCCTGTGTTTGAGACCCATGGTCCAGGGATGGGGACGCAGGGACCCCTCTACCAGCTGCACTCTGTCATCTCTGAGGTCAAAGGTTAAGCTGTGTGGCCACTCACATGGAACAAGCAACCATCAACACATGCTTTTGCTGATGCCATGGTTTCCAGCGCTCAGAAGAACAGCGGTAGCTTGTTCAAGGCCATTCATAGATGTGTTTAAGAGGCAGCCAGCTGTTGAAGAGGTTTCTCACATTCCTCACCTCTGTTTAGAGCTCAGTCCGGGCTTGGCTAATTGTTTAAGCAGATTCATCAGCTGATGTGAGACCCATTGAGCGGCCATTGGAGTAAAGCCACTGTTGACAGCAACAAAGTACCGGACACCTGAGATAGCACTTTAGTTTCAAGGATGCATGTTTTAAACATTGTCGGGGATAAGTGCTACACTTGTTTGTGTTTGGAAAGTTTGTCTACATCACCATTATTATGTGTGTGTGTGTGTGTGTGTGTGTGTGTGTGTGTGTGTGTGTGTGTGTGTGTGTGTGTGTGTGTGTGTGTGTGTGTGTGTGTGTGTGTGTGCGCGTTTGTGTGTGTGTGTGTGTGTGTGTGTGTGTGTGTGTGTGTGTGTGTGTGTGTGCGTGCGTGTGTGTGTGCGTGCGTGCGTGTGTGCACGTGCGTGTGTCCAGCTACATCTTTTCTTTAATATAGTGTGTTTTTAATTTACATTTTAATCATCTTTTAATATTAGATATAGAGTAAAAACGGATTTGGGAAATGCACCGCCATAACTATTTAAATGTAATAACATTTTATTGAAAGATACAAATTACTTTATTTTTTAATTTACTTTTTACTAATTTTAATATGGTGTTACCGTTTAATAAAAGATATCAAGATGATATGCTGCCTGCATATTTAAGCGTAAATGACTTGATAATAATATGAAGTTAATAATGTTATAAGAGCTCCAGAGAGATTTCGGTCATTCCAGTAATTCTAGACATCTTCTGCTTTAGGGATGCATTAAACCTTTTATTTTTTATCTATAGCAGGTTTGTGTTCTAGAAGTTATATATACCAAAACAGTGAAATATACCATTCAACTACATTCAACTATTCTGATTTAAATGATTATATTTCCATACCATTTTCATCAATTCATCTTCATTTCTCATTTATTTATTTATTTCATACAATACATTGTAGGATTTGTTTAATAAGATAGAATTGTGCTTTAGATTTTTATCATTGAAAGTGTTCTGAAAGCCGCTGTGTAAAATGCTGTACAAAGACATCTCACTGGGTTTCTGAAAGATCTTTAAGTGTTTCCATGTGGCTCGGCCTTCTGTATACGTGTCAGTACGAGATGTGGATGTGTGGATAGTGAGATTACAGTCAGGTGTTTGATCACATCCAGCAGCACAAGAGATCCACGCTGAGCACCTCTGTGGGTTCTTATGGGTGCTGGTGAACGTCTTCAAGAAAGGTGAAAGAGCTAAACGTGAGCGCTCGAGATGTTTCCTTGGCTTGTCAGAGATCACCTTTCATCTTCTCTTTAGGGCAACCTTCAGCCGCTCACCATAGGTGGGTTAATCGCCCCAATCAGCGGCCATGACTCTGTTTGTCTGTGGGATTTGCATGAAATTTTAATGAGTGATTAGATTAAACGGGGTAAGGCCGTGCTCCCAGCGGCCTGTAGCATGTAATCCCTGCAGTTGCAGGCTGGCGATAAGGGCACATACTGGCCCAATGTGAACAAAAACCCACATCGGCCAAGAGCAGCAACGTAGACGCCCGGATACAAGGATGCCCTGCCCTTCTCTGATTGGCCCTGCTTGGAGTTTGCAGGCTTTTTATTGGATGGCAGGAAACCGTTTGAAAATCACTTCAGTGGTTTTGTGGTAGAGCTCTATTCAGTGTCGGTGTAATCTAAAATGAGATTTTGGTGGAAGGGGGAAATGCGAAAAACATTTCTACTTGTTGTTTTAAGCCCTCAATTTACTTTTATTTTAATTTATTCAGCTAAACGACCCAGTTTTAGTAGATAAATGTGGTGTCAAAATGACCAACTAATAACACTCTTTAAATATTAGTTTATAACGGAATACTCCAGCCAATATGTGTTGCATGTGAAGATTTCGGTATCATTTAATGAAGGTGGTTTGTGATGATTTAGTGGTATATTTGTATAATTAAAAATAAAAGCAGTGTTATCTGTCTCAGCCCCTTATTGTTTTAAGTGTCTTGGAGTTTCATAAAAGAAGATATTTTAAAGAATGGCGGTATCGGGCACTCATTACCACCATTGGTGTTGTGTCCACAATACAGTACAGCTCTTTGGTTATCACCTTCATCTCAATCTCTTATTTGTGTTCTGTGATAAAAAAATGTTTGAAATGTCAAACTGAAAAGAACGATGACTTTTTGCTGTAAACTATCCCTTTATTACACCAAAAATGCTACTTGTGGAATTTAAAATAATTAAAAATATGTATTTAATATAAACAAATATTTTGTAGACATACAAATGTTTGACAACATCCGGGTAAAAATATTTTTTTAAAGAATCCATTTCCTTTGAAAGCTCCGTTGTTCTCTCCATGTGTCCGCTAAAGTACGCAAACGCTACTTGAGAAAATCCTCAGCCCTATTGACATTAAAGAATCTCAGGGAAGGTTTATTGTTATCCAGCCTCTTTGATTTTCCTTCCATATCCAGGACTGACAGGCAGCCACCTCAGGGGTTGTGTGAATACAGCAGACACGCAACCAAGCAGAACAAATCTTCTCTCCCCCCTGTAGTACTGTACCTCAGGACACTTCAAAAGGAACCTGACCGCTACACACATTCGCATTTCAGTGGAAAAAAGGACACGAAACGCCATAATAAAGGCGAAAAGGTGGTTGGCGTTACACAATACGTTTTGCTTTGAACGCAGGGTCTTTATTTGAATGATCTAGGGTTTGAGAAGAGCTCTGCGTCTACCGCCGAGAAACCGGAAAAGTGGCCGTAACAAAACGGACGAGTCAGCAGGATGACCAAACTCTGTATGGCCTGTAGATCAATGTTTCCTACTGCAGTGGCCGCAGGTCTTCTTTGTTCTTTCAGGTTATAAGAAGCAGGATGACCCGCAGATACAGAAAAAGAAAACATAACCATGTTATTTCCAGAGCCCATAGCTGTTAAATAGTTCCATCCTGGAGCCTGAAATGTAATAAAGATCCCGGCATGTGTCGAGCAGTCAGCATCTGAGCGGCCAGTTCGCCCTGCTTCTCTCTCTTGAACCCAGATGAGATTGAATTACCCATGGAAATCTGACACAACTATGCAACCATTTTCCCCTCCTTTAGACTTTTCTCTTATAATGGTTCCCCGCTGTGAAGTTCCCCTAGAAACATTCAGAACAGACAGTCATGGGAACAGGTTAAACCACCCATGTTGAGATGCGCTATTTGCAGAGGCCTACTAGTCTCATGTAGAGAGACCTTGAGCGTAATAGCACATTTGAAAGGAAAGATACTGTAAATGTTAACAGTAGGATCTGTATTTTATATGAGTATTCAGGAGGAAAAATGAGATATTTTGAAGGATGTTGGTACCCATTCAGTGGCATTCCTCTTGTGGCCATAAAATGAATGGTAAGTTCATTGTTGTTCGGTCACCAGCAGTCTTCGAAATATTTTATTTTGTGTTATGCAGAAGAGTCACATACAGTTATATATACAGATTTAGAATTTTTGGCGTGAACAATCACTTTGAACGAAATGTTGAATATTTGTAAAGGTTTGTTTCCGCTTTATTATTCGCATTCACCAAAATGTTGATATTCTGTCATAAATTACTTAAGACTGCTGTTGTTACAAACCTGTACACATTTCTTTATTTGGTTAAAGACCAAAAATATATTTAAACAAATTCTTGTAACCCCTCCATGAATTACCAAATAGGAACCCCCAAAAATTACCCCAGAACTTAATGCTGTGCTTTATTCTTAATTCTGTGTTCAATAGAACAAAAAAAGTATTTTTTCTACTATGATAGTCAACCGGGTTTGATTGCAAGCATTCTTCCAAATATCTTCATTTGTGTTCATCAGAACAAAGAAATATATAAATACAGATTGGAAACAACTCAAAGGTGAGGAAATGATTTAAATATTTGTTGAACATTTTCTTTTAAAAATGTTATTTCATATTTCTCACACAAAATTGCTGATGTTAGCCTAATATATTCTAAACTTTAATTCGTTTTTTTTTTTTTTACTGGAAAAAGAATATAACTGGGGTTTCCTGTCGTAGTTTGTTGATCTCTAAAGAGCTTTTCCTGAGATTGAACATACAGATCAGCTGATCTACCTGCTCAACGGCCTGAGAAACGTGCCTTTAGAGAACATTAAGAACC
Organism: Triplophysa yarkandensis; assembly: GCA_033220385.1. Lineage (NCBI taxonomy): Eukaryota > Metazoa > Chordata > Actinopteri > Cypriniformes > Nemacheilidae > Triplophysa > Triplophysa yarkandensis. Next base: position 13,768,586 of record CM065662.1, on the reverse strand, counting down.
TTTCGCTCGGCGGTGCCCGTTCATGGATAGAATATTCATGCATTCCAAATGAATGACGGAGAGTAAGCATACACGAGTTGATGGGGTTCAGAGAGACACTGGAAAATCCTCCAGTCCGCTGGCAAAAATGATCGGGCCTATTTTCAGATCAGGCCGTTATCCAGGGCTGTTAAGATCAACATCACTAAAATCCAAACCATTTTTTAAAAATCACGTAGATCTGCTATTTGAACATTTTTGATACGCTGCCAGTTTTCGTTTGGGATTGTCTGGAAATGAGAATGTTGGTCTTGCGGAGGCTGTTAGCGCTGCTTGTATGTCATTAGGTGTCTTTTTACTGCTGTGAATAGGCTAAAACAACAGCCGTGTCTCTTGTGTTTGGGTGTCTGGTAAATACACTCCACCTTGACATTCACTTGAGAGGTGTTATAGGCATTGAATTTCAGCTGCTGGAGGGCTACAAATCAATGCCATTGACCTGTGACTTTTATTACCTGCTGAGCTGAACTGATAGACAAGTCTTTACTGAGTGTCTTGTTTGATCAGGCACCCGAGCATCGGCAGGGCCATCGCTCTTCTATTCAGGGCGTTCCGCGAGCCTTCCGTCCATTTCTTCCGCAAATGAAGAAGTTTAGTTCTAACATTGTGTTGCTTCTGAACTGTTTGAGGTAAAGAGTGAAGTATTGATTTCTTTTCGGGTGCCTCCATCCCCCTCCCCGGTGCATTATCGAGTACATGAAGCTTTGGAATTTAAATATTTAAGGCCATCTGCATCCGCCTTCCTGCCATGCAGAAGGAACAGGGTTAAACGTCTGAGGACTGTATTTGTCTCTGTGTGCTCGGCTGTGACCACGGGTGAAACGTTCGGCCCAAGAGCGTGTGTCGATGGCTTGTCACATTCAGCATGGGGGAGCAGAGAGGGCCCATGTGGAACCTTTTTAAGTAATTAAATGTCATGACCAATAATACCAGAATTCCGTTTTACGGCCAAGCTTCACAAAATCCTCCCCAGAAGAAAAACTGATTTTTCCTCGCTTGTTTTTGAGTGTGGAATGCCCCTAAATCAGAACCGAGCGACATTTTTGTAACCCGCTTCTTTCTGTTTGCCGGATCAATTTTCTCCGCTTCGGAATTGACAGAATGGTTATACGAGGGTCTTTCTTTGAAAAACTGCCGGCTCTCAGAGGAGGCGACCTCTAAACTCAACCCATGGCATTCTTAAAAAATCTTTCTATGGTCTTTTGCCCCATTAAACCTGCCTCATCTTTCAACAGCACACATAAAAAATAAAAGAACTCAAACCAGATTGTCTCTCTTGTTGGCCGTTCATTCATTTGTGCAAACAAATGGATTGGGAAAGCAACGGGGGCGTTTACCCAAAGAAGAAAACCAAGATGAAATTTTAGGAGGATGGGGGTGGGGTTTCAGACCGGAATATCCTCACTGCATGCTGAGATGCTGAAAGGCATTTGCCCAAAATCCCTCTTTCCTGACTCCACCCCCTTGTGGAAGAGGAGGAGGCGTCCCGGCCCGCTTGATGCAATCGATTGGTCACGGCCTTAGGTCGGGTTAAACAGCTTGTGCCCGTCTCCCCTTTGGCAGATGTCTGGGAATCTTGGCCATTGTGGCATAGATGCACGGCTGCGATAAGTTAGCGACGTACAAATTCATTTTGGGCAGGAACCTCGTGGGGGTCTGAATGGCACGGAGCCGAGCTGGGGTCACAAGTTCTCTTGGGTTGCTGCTACTAGGCCGCGCTCTCTGACTGCACTAATTGAGTTGCTCTCTTCCCTAATGAGAAGTCTCTCGGTTGCACATCTCCCGCCGTCTGTGTGGAACACGAACACAAAACATCATTAAACAGAGACTGACAGCAGAGGTGCAGGGCCACTAATTTGACTGTGTTGAAATGCTCCAGGACTTAATGAGAGACGGAGTTTGTGCGGCTATGTCAGGTGTTATTAGGGGCACTGGGGTAAGAGGTGTTCATGTTCGTATCGGGCTTTGTTTTTTGCTAAGTAGAATAAGCACAGTTATTTTACCGAACCCCATGTGAAGGAGCTACTGGAGTCGAAAATAAAGCTATCAGACCCCCGTTGTGCTGTTTTCTTAGGGGGGTTCGCTTTTTTTAGGGTCTAATTAAAATCTTTGCTTTTACAATTGTCAAGCTGTCCGACAGAATAATATTGATGCAGTCCAAATATTTCCTGTTGTTTTAGTCACAATTTTGGGAAACTATAATGCACCTGATTGAATATTGTGGTAAATGTGACCCTGGCCCATTTGATCAGTCGGGGGTATTTTTTTATGTAAAAATGAAATAAAGAAGTATTATGTACATTGTTAAAACAATAATTGGTCGAAATTTAAAGATCTAGAATCGGAGTGTTTATAAATATTTAATATTGAGAAAATTGCATTTCGTTTTCCGAAATTAAATCCTTATATTGCTAAAGATGATAAAAAGGAAAAATTGATACATGTTCTGAGAAAACGTTGTCAGACAACATTTATGTTTCTGAAATATTGTATGAATATTGTAGAAAGAACAGCCAATAAGAGCGCAGAATAGACAGGGGACTCCTTTTAAAAGCCACCTCGTGTGAGACTTCTCGAGAAAATGTCAAGACATTTGTACTGCAAATTGTAGTTGAAAACTGAAAGAGGATCAAATATAAAAAAAATTTAACAGTGTGTTTATTTTATTCTTTTGTTGGAACATAATTCCTGTAGTTCCCTTTATTATAAATCTAAAATGTGGAAAATATATGCATGCAGAAGTCCTGAAATATTTGACTGGTTGTGTAAATTTCTTCAAGTAACATGATTTTTACCCAATATCTTCATTTATTTTTGCACTAAAGAAAAATCTATTGTTTAAACCCATACAATTTATTGTTGGCTATTGATAACCCATGCACCAATATATGATTTATGTGATTAATATGACTCTTATGTTCACACCTTCGGTGTTTATGGAGTTGAAGTTCTTGTCGCGGGAGGAGGTGGAAGTTTATTGGAAATACAACAGGCGAACTGAGGACACCTTGGCAACCTCCTTTGTATGAAGCAAGAACACATTTGTTTCTCAGGTCAGAAAACATCACTTGTTATTATGGTCATAGATCCTCAGATTTCTATCCAAGCCGGCCTAGAGCTCCAACATCTATTAGCATCTGTGGAAAACTTGCTATGCGTCCGTCACGCAGCTTCTTTTTTTGGATACACTGAAGGGCCTGTTTTACTGTCTCTTGGGAACCCAAATTGTTTTGCACAGATTTGGTGTGCTCCGACGGTGACAGGAAAAAGCGTAAATCGTCCATTTTACTCGCGCTATGCTGCCGCACAACAGCATCTTTGATGGAGGCTTGTAATTGTTCAAATCTGGCTGTGGTTAATGGCTCCGGTTTCCCCCTCGACGGCACCCCCACGCCCGCACCCACCATCTTCACCGTCCCCTCAGAGCTTCCAAATCATCCAAATCAAACAGGCATGTAATTTTCAGCAATTGTGGTATCCGCTGTGCAGAGTGCATGCTTCATGAAACCTGAGGCTTTGGAGAGAGAGTCTTTGGGTAAAACTGCCGTAGAAAGAATGGAACGGGTTTAAATTTAACCTTCAGCCCCACGCTAGGGTTTCTCAACCGCCGGTTGCGTCCACATCGCTCTCAGCGTCAATACCAATTAGACTTTTGATTTTCTATCTGGGCTTGGCGGAAGCAGAATTTTCTCAGGTTCAGGTCCCCAGTGTGCAATCCGGGCAAGTAATCGGGAATTCAATCTTATGTAAAAATTTACGCGTGGACCACATAAAGAAAAGCATCAACAGTTGCGAATTTCAGTTGCTGTAATGCAGCTGGTCTTGGAACAGTTTTTTACATTTGTTGTTTTAGGGCAGTTGCCATGGCACCTGTTTGGGGTCTAAAATATTGCTGACCTCCTTCGAGCCCCCCTCCATGCCCGTGACTCTCTTCCAGCAGGTAAGCCTGCGTTATTAGCGGTAGGATAATGAATTGTCGGGCATACAAGAGACAGGTCCTGGCCCTTTTAGCACCCCTAAAGGACCTCTTGTCCCTCGGAAGCTTGTAAATCACATGGGCTGCTAGTTTCAGCCGGCGGCGCTGTCTTCATGTGATGATGGTGCTTGATTCATGTGAAGAAACCCTTCTTTCAGCAGCGCTTAATATATGTTATAAATTCTCAGGGTGAGTTGTGCAAAATCTGATAACATCATCTTGATTTCGTAATGAAAGACCTGAATGTCACAGTGACCTTGACAAGGAACATAGGTTCTATGTAGATGCACTTTGAGCTGGAATCTGCGGATCTTCTGAAAGCAAATCCTGGTTGAACTGGATTTCAGATTGGTAGTGAAATCGTCGTAATCAGCATGAGAAGCGTCTGTCATGTGCGTTTGGCTTGGTAACCTACATATCAAGAAAGCCCCACAATCGCGCACATACATACACACATGTTGGTGTGAAGGTGTCGGGAAGGGATGGCACACAGGGCAGATGGCATGAGGCAATGTGTCACCATCCACTTGAGGAAACGCCAGATACAAGGCCTGTGGGAGCTGATTCTCCAGCAGGCAGATGGGAGTTCTCTTCAGAGAGGGCCAGGAAGACAGCATCATCTCATTAGCCGGCCTCATTACCTCAGCAGAACCAGATCACTAGATCCGCCTTCCTCTACATGACCATCTATTGCAAAGCTCAACACATGCAAATACTCAACCAGAAGATCTGGAGCTGACAGACAGTAGGCTTGGACCCATACCAAACATGGCTTGCGTGCCAGCCTCTGTTAACCTGACTTGATACAGCGATACACCTGGTGCTTACCGCATCCAAAAGAATCAGATTTTTTGAAAAGAATCACAAAAAAATTAATTGGCAAAACCAGATAACTTAAAATGGTCGAAAATAATGTTTGACCGAATATAATTTTATTTAACTGCAGTTGGGTAGTTTAAAACTTAAAAACATTAAGTTAAATTAAATAAAAAACAAATAGCAAATTAACTCGTCAATAAAAGAAAAATGTATAAATAATGAAACATAGTCCCGGTAAAATAAGAGACTGCTATATATTATTTTTAGTATCACGTAAAATCATTGCTTTTGGTTTATTTCTGCAAACTAGTGAGAAAATTAATCCTTAATTTCATAAACACAATTATTTGCAATTAATTTTGAAACATGACATACTGGTCAAAATAAAGTAGTGGAAATATTTTTCACATGTTTTAAAATGATTTTTAATTTCTATACATCCATAAACATAACATTTATTTTTATTTTTGCTTAAGTCACTTTTTAATATTCAAACTTAATACTGGCTTAGAGTAAAAAAAAAAACGTTGCCTTGTAATACACCAAAAGTTTTTTATTTGAGACTTCTGGTTTTAGTTAACTACAATATCATTGTTCAAAATCATTTTTAGGATCTACCAGTGTGCAGTTTTAACCGGGGGACCAAATGATCCTACAGAAACTGAACAAATGCATTTACAGTTTCTTCTATATGAACCCTTCATAGACTCGAGATCATCGGTGTTGTCACAGTCCTCTCGTGTTCACAGATGGCTGTTTTGATTCTTCTGGCAGTTGTTCATGCATAAACCGAAACAAAACATTCTATTTGACTTGAATTAACCAAGAAACCGTAGAAGATTCTTACGCTTAAAATGTTTGTGCTTGTCAGGATTGGATAAAATAGCGTATTTAAATGTCTCATGTTTGTGGTATGTGGTTGCTGGAGATCTCGCTGTGTTGTTTGTGTGTAAGCTTGGTTGTGTGTATCTTGCTTCAGATGTGTTGAGGGAGTGTATTGACGTTTTCGGGAGGCCCGTGGGAGGCTCGCGCTGGAGCATCCTGCTCTTTCATCTGCTGCTCATGGAGGAACACGGCGAGAGAGAGCTCATACAAACAGAATTCAGCAAAGCATCCTGTCAGTCTCATGAAATGTGTGTGTATGTTTGCATGCGGTATGTGTATGGGATGGCTGTTTTTGCTCGCTGCCATGATTGCCCTGGGCTCCAGTCATTCTTTTTAAAATGCTTTTCTTCTCTGTCCTCGCGTACGGGGGGAATGAAGATCAGGCTAACATTGTGGCCTAATTTTGTCTGAGCGATCCGCTTATTTGCTCTCGCTGTAAACTCACATTTGGAATGGTAACCGTTTCTTGTAGGTGAGATATGCTGAGCTGTATGGTGCTGTGTTTGTGTAATTCATCGCTGAGGTCTTACATGAGATAAAAAGTAAATAAACGCTGTAAGAGTCCTTTGTATGATCCAATTTTAGATTCAATGCAACCGCACGTGTGGACGTGAGCTTTCTTTGAATGGGGATTTGAATAGCATAAATATTTACCAGCCCAGTAAGTTTTACCAATTATTTACGACGAACAGCGTGTGACGGTGATGGGAATGCACGTTCAGATTCATAATTTATCTTTCTCTTACATGTTTTGGCAGAGATGTGAAAAGATGGATATGTCATTTGCTAATCATGTAAAAGAACACTGAATAGAATAGAATAGAATAGAATAGAATAGAAAAACTATATTGTGACTAATAGACTAACAGACTGCATGGGTTGGAGAACAGAGCAGTATATTTGTGTCTCAGTGCCAGTGTCCCACATCCCATGTGTGTCCAGTTGGAAAGAGTAACAGCAGAGGATGAGGGATGTGTGTACAGAACACACAGGTGGCACAGAGACACAACACAGATTACACAACCAAGGCCGTTCTGTTGTGTGAAATGCAGATGAGATTCAGTTTGAGCTTTTGGAAACCAGATCTGGCAACAGGTCGGGACTTGAGAGTTAAGAGCACTTTGTGTCGACTCAAAATAAAGAATGTGGATTGTGTTAGTCTTTGAGTAGTAAAATAAAAAAAAAGAAATATGATTAGTGATTAAGAGAGGGAAGTTTCTCATAAAAAGTAAAAGCTGAACGGAAACTGGAAATTCTTAAATTGGTTACATTTTTGTCTATTTAAATCCGTACATGCAATTCCAAAGTTATGGACGTGACATAAAATGGTCGAAGAATATAATTGTAACCAGTAAACTTAACCAACTGTATGTATTATACAAAACCCTTGTTGGAAGTGTTTAAACATCCGAAAAATCAGTAAATGCAAATGCAAGTTTTTAATTTTAAAACGTTAAATTAACATGCATTATGGACGTGATTAAAAAGGACACTTTCTGGAAGACAACAAACTTCTTTATATTTATTTGAATTCAAATCTACAAACTAGAATCAAAAACATCCAACATATGGACAAGAGTTAGCTCTTTATAGAACATCAAATAATATCTATATTTTTATTTTAATATCTGAGTTGTTTTTTTAATGTGACAATACTGGGAATAGCCCTTACTTGACTTTAGAAACACAAAAAAATAAAAATAATGCTCTCAAAATGTAAAGAGAGATTGACATGAGTGTTTGTACAAGCAAATGTTGACATCTGGGTTATAAGCATACTATAAAACATTGGTAAAACTTGATATTTTCAGGGTAACGTTGACATTTTCACAAACTTGCCCATATGATTTTCTTTCTTCTGCACAGAAGAAGATACTTTGAAAAACGTTGGTAGACAAACAACATCAGACTGCATTGACTTGAGACGTATTTCAAAATATCTTCTTTTGTGTTATGATAGAAGTCGAGTCATGTGATTAAGGGTAGATAAATGATGACAGAATTCTGATCCTCTTGTCAGATGTGCGTACACTTTTGTTGCGGAATACAAAAAACAAATAAGACATATTTACTTTCCTTCTTGATATGTTGATGTTCCTTTGTTTAAGGATAGCAGATTTTTGGCTACGGTGTTCTTGCCCTGGGTGCCTCGGCTCAGACGATCACTCAACAAGACGTATCTTTTCATTACATCATGACCTGTGGTGATTAACATCAGGGCTGTTTCCTAATGTTTACTCTTCGTAAACATATTACAATAATGGAACAATGTAATATTTATTTTCCACCGAGGTGAATCACCGTCAGAGTCATCAGAAGGGCGGCGATGTGCGGCTGGGTGGCCGAATGTTGCGCAGGTAATTTTATATGTTTATGTAACGTTCATTATTGCGTGCTCCTTGCGTTCCACCTCCTCCTGAAATTACCCTCCATTACGGCCATTCGATATTGACTTTAATTGGAGCGCGCGTTGTTTTCGCATACATCTCGTGAACAAGGCTGATTGACTTATGCGGTGTCATTCAAACACACCCACGACCATGGACACGCACACATCGACACTCAACAACAAATAAACACACACACTGCCGTCACCTCTAGAGACGGGTGGAGATGAGGAAACATTAATTATTGTAATGTGTCCGTTTGTGTTATTGTCACATCGTAGACGGAGAAGAAATAGTGGTGGGACGTAGTTTTCGGCAAGGGACCTCAAACATCTCTCTTTATGAGACCCCTGGGTAACGTCTCCAGGGTGTTGGACCTGTGGGGTTGAAGCTCTGATGTGTTTGTCGAGGAGCTGAGATGTTTGAACAGCCGGCCAGTCCCATGTTGGGACCCCACGTGTGCTCTGACGTCCGTCTCGGGAGGCAACAAAACCAGGATGGGGATCAAGCCTCCATGGACACCTGATGTTCCACTAATTGGCCACGGGTGAGCGGTTTGTGTCAGCCGGCATGGGTCTCAAGCATCAGAGACGGGTGGATATTAAAGCGGAATACATCCTGTCTTGCTTTGCATGAAAGGATTTTATTAAATTATTTTTATGCCTAATGGACACTCTTTACCTGTGGAACAGCGTCCATTAGGGCTCACAAGAGCTTCGGGCTCTTTTTTAACTCGACAAAAAACGCTGCCCCCCTGCTTTGGTGAAGGAAAAAAGGGGGCTAAACCTCTGAGCTTTTTGTGTGTTCCTCTAAGATTAGAGCGTATTTTCATAAACCCTTTTAATGAAATGGAAATTGATGAACAAGTAATGCAGGAGGGTGCCCGCCTTTCCAAAAAGTGTCTGGATGGGGGTACTGCTCGCAGGATTTTGGCATCAATGTTTTGTGGTTGCTTTATCGCTCGTCTGCCACGTCTCCCCCAGCCCTTTGGAAATTTCCAGGAAAACAGTTATGGCCTTGTGTCTTTCATTTGCTGGTTCATTTATTTATTTATTTTACTCACTGGTTAGCGTGACATTTTCCTTCACTTTACCGGTGGTATTCCTAAGGATTTTTTTGTCACATGATATCGCATGACAGCGTCTCTGAGACATACCTTTATCGACATTCTAGGATTTAAAATATTTTTTTTTTTTAGAAAAGGAAATGATGCTGTGGGGTTGCCAGACACGCTGTGTTGCTATGGAAGCCAAAGACAGCATAAAGCATTAAACAGCAATACAATTAGCAGTTTAAGCCTGTAAATCGTGAATAAAACCATCAATGCTAAAAATACTCATTAATATCAATTCAAAAATTATTTAAGATACTTTTTTGTTACATGATATTTATTTGTGTATTATGCCACAAAAAATAATGTATTTAATTCTGAAATGTAATTGGTTACATTATTTTTATTTCTATTATTTTATTTTTTATTTATATAAATAATAAGTACATATTTATAACATTAGCTTGTAAAGTTTGTGAACAATTAATATATTCTTATATTTAATGGCAAAGGGTTTATTTTGGCACCTAAAATCTGAGCTCCATCCAATATTTGCAGCGATTCAGGGGGAAGAGAGATGGCTAATGTAAGCTGACTGGTATGAATGGCTGCGGACTCGCCCGCGTGTTGCCCATGAGCAGACGGGCAGCAGGCATCGCCCTCATCCAGGGCCACAGATCCTTCAGACAGTCGCTCAGATTGGGCAAGCGGGCAAGCATCCCGCTCTCACCCCCTGGGTCCCACCCCTCCCTGTCTGTTCCACCGCTGTGATTGATCCAGACGTAGGGTGACCTGTACTGTCAGTCAAAGCTACCCGCAAGGTTCTTCCTGTCATGAGCTCACACGTTCTGTCCACAAACACTCAAGAGTGATCAACTCTCTTTCCAAATGTGTTTCGATATACCACACACACACACACACACACACACACACACACACACACACACACACACACACACACACACACACATATTCGATTAAAACCCAAGTCAGAGGTGTAAAGACTGACATCATACAGCTGCTCATAAATATTTAAATGCATAGATAATGTTTAACATTACAAAACCAAGACAATGAGGAGTCTGTTGGAGCGATGTTTAGCTTAACTTTAGGTGGAAGGTTGATGTCGATGGAGGCTTGTTGGCCGTAATTGGTCAGTGCCCAGTATTTTTATACCTTTTATGTTCTTTGGTTGCAAACTTTTTTCGTAAGATTCATTTTTCTTTACCGAAAATATAAGAGTTACAGATGTTACATCCTGATGAAAGATTTTGTATGCTTGTTTATTTTTTGGGGGATTTTCTGCCTATTTATTTATTTATTTATTTATGTAAAAGATGCCAGCTCAAAAAAAGATCTAAAGAAACAATTACCCAATGTTTTATCAGCATTTCCCCCCCAAAAAGAAAAAGTTTACATCATTAACTCTCTTGACATTTGAAGTCCATATGGATTTCTTTTAAAATACACAAAAGAATATATTTTGAAGAATGTGAGTAACTGAGAATAATTGTTCACTATTGACTTGTATAGATGCAATAGAAGTCAATTAGGAATTTTTGGTTACCAAAATTTTCCAAAATATATTTTTTGGTGTTTTGCAAAAGAAAGAAAGTCAATCGAGTTACAAATGAAGAGGGTGAATGAATGATGACACAAAGTAATTTACTTTGTTTAAGCTTTTCTGTATATTTTGATAGCAATTGGACTCGCCCTCACAAGATATATTACAGAATACACTATAGCAGCTCTGTTAGTGAGCATTGAACTCTCATAAGAGTTTATTTTCATTTTTTTTTTCATTTTAGTCATAACATTTGTGTTATACGTATCTGATGAGGTTTTTTGTGTAGTCATGCCTCAAAGTAAAAGCATTGTGACATAAGGGCCTGTGTTCCATTAGCTGCATGTGTTTTTCAGATAAATAGCTTTTTATCAAGCCTGCATTATCCATATTTCAGTCGGACTGATACAAGTTGGGATTGGATGTCCCAGTTGTATTAGAACAGAGCTTTTTTATTCTGAGTCTCATTCAGTGATATAACACGTGCCAAAAAGCTGTAAAACGGTATGTGCTTCCTTTTGATTTCGCAGGCAGACTATTGCAGAAATGTGTTGAAGGATCAGTCTCAATGTTAAGTCGATAACTCCGAGATGAATGAGGAGGCGTGATTTTAAACTAGGAGACTTCGATTGCTCCCCAGTAATAAGGTGTCAAGTGTGTAAACAGGTATGACAGATCCAGATTTGAGGTGACAGCTTGAGAGAGAGTGAGTGAGCCGTGCAGCGTTCTGACAGATTTCTTTTCCTCCACACGCGCTCTTTGTTAAGGCCCACGCTGAGAGCGTTGGCCAATCGCAGTCATCCTCCGTGACATGTACACCTGCTTTTGCCTCGATAGGCGGTTGAACCTTAGGACTATGGGCCACCTCCTTCCTGCCTTGATGGGTGCGCCACTCTTGGATACCCACCAAAGACGGCAAGTACCAACGCTTCGCCACCCCCCGCCACATCAGTCAGGTCTCCAACCCGCAGGACTCGTCCTGTAGCGGATCCACTCTGTTGTGGATCTCTCCTCCAGGGCACCACCTTCCTGCTTCCTGCTGTCAGTCCGTCACACGCAAAGGACGTGTCAGTCATGGATATACCACCCTATCTGCCATCAGTGCCACATGGCTAACCATAGTCCCTGCTGCCACATAGCGGGGGTTTTCTGTTGTGAAACAGAGACACATGGAGAGGGATTTCTTACAATTTGTGCTAACTAATAGGGCTGTTTATTTATATACAGTGTCAGCATAGCTAAGCGCCCGATTCACTAAAGAGCCATGCAAATCAGGTTTAAGGCGCAAATCACCCATAAAATCTGCGCTGAACGCTATTCACACGTCACCGTTTTCCATCTTGTGGGCCAGCTGTGAGGTTGTGGGGCTCGCAAATATTTTCCATTTGTAACGCACTTCTTTTATTCTGTTCGCACAGTATACGAATTTTAAGAGGCTAGAAAAACATTTCGCGAATCTATTAATTTTGAAGGGATTATTTACACAAAAATGAAAATTCTGTCAATCAAGTTGTAGCAAGTGTGTATACATTTTTGTTCGGTTTAACACAAAAGGAGATATTGGGAAGAATGCTGCTGAGGTTTGTGGGGCACAGTTGACTATCTGCAGAATTTTTTTTTAAATTTATTTTACTATCATAGTCAATGTTGACCCACATATATGAGTTGCAAACATTCTTCCAAATATCTCCAGTTTCTTCAACAGAACAAAGACATGTAGGAACTTTAGGTAGAGTAATTCATGACAGAACTTTTTATTATTTGCTGAAGTGCACCTTTTAATAAAAATGAGCCTTATTTGCTCTTAACTAAATTCAAATGTTTTTTAATGCAATGTTATACGCACACACATTTAGCATTTAACACACACGTACACAATCCAAAGAAGTGTTGACGTGACTCGCATTACCCAGATGTTTATGTTCGCCCTACTACTGTTTTAGAGGGTTTGTGCTATTTAGATAAATGTTTACTCTGTTGCATGACAGATTTGGATTTGTATATGTTGGTGACATGCTCACATCTCCTTATGCTATGGAGTCCTGTTGGTCACGGAGGGTCATCTGTGAATTTGGTGTTGATGGATCAGGGCAGCGTAGAGCTTCAGGGATCAACAACCCAAAGGGTTCTTGGGAATTTATACAGGTCCACATTTGGGTTTTTCAACGAGGTGAGCTGTCAGTGCTCAAGTTTACGACGGGGAAAGATCTTTCAGCGAACATGTACATGGCGCTTGACCACGCAGAAATCATCACCTTGGAGATGGAGTGGCTTGTGTTGTGTGCTGTGTGTTTGCAACGTTGATCCTAGTGTGTTGTGTTGTATCTTTGTGTTTACTTGCCAAGTCAAAAGAGACCACCCTTCAAGTGTCTGTGATGTTCTGGTCCCAAGATAGTGTGCAAGTCGCACTTAATAATTACAGCAGCACCAAAGAGCTAATTAAGAAAGTTTGAAAGGTCAGAAAACTCACCCTGAAGTTTTGACTCCACGTACAAAGAAGCCCCATTGTGCGTCTAAAATGTCAATCCAAAATAATTTTTAAACAAACAAGAGCAGAGGTTTACCTGTCCTTGAGTGAAAGCCAACTGGAGAAATGAACCTGGAGTACCTTGCCAAGAGGCAACTTCAACCTGCCAAGCTCTGCTAGTGAGGACAGACGACAGCGCTGCCTTTGATGTGGAAATGAATGGATTTATTTTTAAATTTCATGACGAGGTGTAGCGGGTGTTCTCCGTGGCCTGTGACAGTGGCAGTTGGCGGGTGCCGCAGGTAGAGACCTCAATAGATCTCTATGTTTGATCCACATTTACCCACTGGCACTCAGACACTAGAGAAGATCCTGCCCAGGAATACATGATCAATTATAGAAAGATAGAAGAGGGGAGGAGGGGAGATGTGCAACCTTGAAAGCTGTCTTCCATACAGATTGGCCATCTTTTCTAAGGTGACTTTTACCCAGACTGCTCTTAGATCATATATTTGTTTAATTCTTTAAGAAGTGTTCTCTGTTGCTTACTAGTGTAATGCGTTTTCTTATTCCATCAGTGTTTAGTGTTTATAAAAGGGATTGTTTACCCCAAAATGAATATTCTGGCATTTTAAGTCATGCATTTGTCGTTTTAAACCTGTATGACTCTCTTTCTTCTGCAAAAACACAAAAGAAGATATTTTGAAGAATGTTGGTAGCCAACGACACTGGACTAACATTGACTTATCATTTCTCAAAATGTCTTTTTTTGTGTTTTACAGAAGACACAGACATATGAAGGTTTTAAATGACGTGAGAGTTTATAAATTATGGCGAAATTCTTTTTTTTATGACTTTAATAAAAGCATCAATATACTTTTGCTTGGGGGTCATTCGTCGGTATAACATTATATTAATATTTTGTTCATGTAACTACATTCCAGAAAACGTACCTTTAGTTATGTTTGGTGAAATAATTTACTTTATAATTTTTTTAGGCTTATAATTTAGAAGCCGTGAAATCATGAAAAAGATTGTTTAAATTGAGCAAAAGTAAGTTAATAAACTAACTTGAATTTTCACATTAGAATTCAACAAAAATATTAAGTTGTATTTTAAAAAATATAAGTTTGTTTTATCAAACAAACTTTAATAAGGATGAGATGCTATTAGATGACATTTACATTTACATTTAGTCATTTAGCAGACGCTTTTATCCAAAGCGACTTACAATAGTCAAGATGAATTAATCAAGTTATGTTAATGCTTCTTTTTACTTTTGTAATATATTCTAGGCCACTGGATTGTTCTTGGAGTTTATATTTTTATTTTTTGTTTCCTCACTTGTTGATTATTTTAGATTTGGTCACACCCCCAGGAGGCCAAAATGCAATCTTAGGACCTTATCGAGGTCTTCCTAACACCCACAACATCTTAGCATCATGATGGTGACCTGCAAACGTCATCACCACATTTTTATGTCCTCTGGTCCCACATAACGTCAGTTTCTAAAGTTTTGCGGGTGATGCCGAAGTATGTTCCACAGAAAGACCCGCGTATGACATTAACGGATCATTTCCCTGACAGACGAGTGAAATGAAATCTGGAAAGCCCTTCCAAAAGTGATGATGGCACTGAACGCTCCCACATTCCTCTCCACGCAGAGGAACAGGACGAATTTAATTTCATGACAGTCTTGAATTGCAAATGTGGAAGAAGTGGTTGGCAGTCCTCCAAAAAAACATGAGCGTGCGATGCCTGACAGGCCGCTGTGTCACATTAGTCAAATGGGATGTGAAGGCTGAACCAATCACCTCACGCCGGTAAAAAGCTCCTCGCGGCGTCATCCTGACAGCTTCAGCCAATGGGGAGAGGGGAAAGTCGCAGGCACGTTGGCCAAAAAACAAAAGCTTTGATCAATACAATCTATTACCAATTAAAGCTCTTAATGAAATAATCTGTTTACGTGAAACAGGAATCCCTCGGCCATTAGCGGAACCAATCCATCATCCAAAACTATTAAAGTCCATCCTGTTGGCCTTGATTCAAATTCCTGGCCATTTTAATCTCCTGATTCGAAGCAGTAGTGAAAGCCTAATGCTTTAATTCATGCGGTAGTTGGTGGACATGCGAATCAAGATGTGGCCCGTAGCCACAGGTGGGAGACAAATACTGGAGCGGGTCCGGTGGTATAAGGCCGGACCGGAAGGCCGATAACTCCTCTGAGTGCTTCTGATACTCCCTTCAAATCCCTGCGCTGTGCGTGAGAGCTAATTGAAGCGATAAACTGCGGACCATCTGCCATAAGAGAACATCTTCAGAGTGAAACCTGACGCGCGGGGCACATTGATCCGCGCTGATTCCGCAGGAGATGCTGTTAGGCGAGCTCTCGGTGGTGCGCGTGTGGAAACCATCTCCTGTTGATGCAGAAACCAGGCCGTAATGGACCCATTCGCTCGCACCCTCACGCACGCATTACTTTTCACCTCCTAAACGCATGTAAAGCCTCTTAGAGCCGCTTCTGCCATGAGGAAATTAGCTCCCGCGTCTCTCCGTCCGGTGTGCCTGGGAGAAGATTGACCCCTGAGTCGCATGCCCGTCTCTGGACGTACGTTTCATTTTAGCAGCCAGCTGTCAGTGCCGTCTAGCTTATCATTAGCCTGTCAGACTGAAATAGAAATTGACAAAACCGAATGCACTTCAGGTCGGTTACATTAGAGGCGGTACTACTGCAGGGTTAAAGGGATAATACAGTTATAAGATACATTTGGGTCATCATTTCCTTTTTATATTACTTTATACCCGTGTTGTTTTCTGCAGAAATCAAAAGAAGATATTTCAAAACTGTTGGTAGGTAAACAGCAGTACCTACACACTTCATTGTATGGACACAATACTAATGGAACCAGTTTCTTCAAAATATCTTCTTTTGTGTTGTGCAGAAGAAAGAAAGTGAAACAATTCCAATTATGTTTGGTATGAAGACTATAAAATGCATGAGCATATGGTAAAATATGATCGTATATGTTTACAGTCGAGTTTTGGTCATCTTTTAGCGTCCTCTAGATTCTGTCCTTTCCTGCCCTTCAGGAACCATCAAGAAAAGTGGATTGTTTGCTTACGATGGCCGATGCGGCACGCCATTAAATAGTCTCCGTTCTCGCCACCAGTAAACAGAGAGAGCTGGAAAGAATTGGTAGCTTTGGGGGAATTTAAGCCAGAATTTTACTCTGTGCCAGAATCAGGGATCTGTTTATTTCTCTGGCAGGCCGATGGCCATCCCTGCGTTTGGTATCAGCCAGACAGATTCTTGGTTTTATATTTGAGGTTTTCTTCTTTCCTTTTATGCTAGTTATGGGGAAACTTTTCATTTGGGCATCATTATGCACTGCAGAACATCTTTCTCCTGCGACTGAAAGATCCATGGAAATGGCTCGATTGACACGTCATGTTTTCACTACTGTTTGAAAAGGATGTGTTTCTTTAATAGAATAAAAAACATCTTCTTAATAATGAATAGCCAATATGTTGCTTTACATCACAGCTGTAAATCGTAGTTGTCAGTCATGGTTTGGATGTTCTCAAAAACTGTGGATTGCAGGATGAAACATTAAAGGGATAGTTCAGCCAAAAATAAAAAACACAACACTTGTATTCTATCTAATTCAGACCCATGTCTCCTATTGAACATAAAAGAAGATAGTTCGAGAATTGTCTCAGTGATTTTGTGTCCATACAACAGAAGTCAATGGGAGCCTATGTTTTTTGGTTGCAGACATTCTGCAAATTATCTTCTTTGTATTCTGCAGAAGAAAGAAGTCACACAGATCGTTAATGGTTTGGTCCGCGTTTCTAATGCCTCAGCCAGTGCGTGTATAGATATGTGGATTCGTGATCATGGTACGAGGGAGGCAATCATTTGCAAGGGGCTCTGATGTGAAAGTCTGGGTGGAGCTTCAGATTTGTGGATCGACAACTCAATTCAGCCCATTGCCTTCTTCAGAAACAGCAACTCATTAGAGCAGCACCGAGACCAATCAATACAGCCATTAACCAAGAGCTGCACTTGAACAGGATCAAACCTGCTCGATTGGTCAGTATAGCTTCATTCTGTGGTCACTCCTGACTTCTTTTCTACCTTTCAATATCCCCCTCTCTCATTATTGATAAATCGCTTACAGAAGAAATTGTAGCTCTTATTTTATTCATTTAATTTAACTAAGAAAAGACTCGTTTATAAGCGAATGACTGATACATCGGCTGGGAAGCCTCCATTATAAATAATTTGGCTGATAATGAGTTGTTTTCATAACCAATATGATGACCATTGTTGTCATAGAAATCCAGCACAAAGCTGGAAACGGCCTCATTTGCATCCTTGTGTAGACCTAAGGCTTCACACACGGACACACGTGTGTACACATATACACGTTTAATTGAAACACAGGCCGGTACGGCCGACCAAATCCCCGTAGTCACAGTTTCTCTTCTCCATTTACCGGCTAATTTGGTGTTACATTATTTCCAGCTTCCTTTTCTATTCCACATGGAAAAAAGGCCAGGGCTCACCAACCTCATTAACACACTTCAATTGGAATTATTAAAAAATGAATTCGTGAGCAACAGTTTGCGAAAATTTAATAATTTAGGTGCTTATCCGTAATTCCCCGGGATTTCATTAGGAAGCGTTGAGGCAGGTTAGCAGAAAATAGTGGGTTTTTTCCTCTTCATGCATATTGTATTGTGCGCGTGGTGGGTTGTTGGAGGGCTGTAGTGTTGCGTGTAGTACGTTGTAGATGGCACGGTTATACTGTACGGTACGTCTGGGACTCAAACACAAAGGTTTTGTTGTAGATGCTGAAGACCACAGATGGAGCTTTAAGCCTGCACAATGCTGTTTGCTTATGGACACATCGCTACTTAATTATTTTTCATTTGTGTTGGCTTTATTTATTTTAGTTTATTGTTATTTAATAAAGAGGTTGACGTCGTAGGCACACAAGTGTGAAGCACTTTGCTGTCCAATTTATATTTTCAATGCAATAGAGACACAAATGCAATTCTGTTGAGAACGAATATACGTTCACATTCATCTGGAATGAAAATGATTGTGTTTAAATACATTGCAGTATATGTCTTGTAAAGCAGTCATATTCTAGAAAGAGAGCCAGAAAAATACTGTCAAATTTAGTTTTTGTTAAATGGTATTTTAAACTCATCTATTACAATAATACATGACAATTCTGCAAATTAATTACAATTCATGACTGTTACAAAACTATCATTTTAATGGTTTTTTTTCAGAATTAAATCATTATTTCTGCCATAAAAAAACGAACATGCAAATAAGCTCAGCTCCAGTGAAGCAGACTAAGATCACATTAAGATCACACTAAGATCAGACTAAGATCACATTAAGATCACACTAAGATCACATTAAGATCACACTAAGATCAGACTAAGATCACATTAAGATCACACTAAGATCACACCAAGATCACACTAAGATCAGACTAAGATCACACCAAGATCACATTAAGATCAGACTAAGATCAGACTAAGATCACACTAAGATCACACTAAGATCACACTAAGATCACATTAAGATCAGACTAAGATCAGACTAAGATCAGACTAAGATCACATTAAGATCAGACTAAGATCACACTAAGATCACACTAAGATCACATTAAGATCAGACTAAGATCACACTAAGATCACACTAAGATCACACTAAGATCAGACTAAGATCACACTAAGATCACATTAAGATCAGACTAAGATCACACTAAGATCACATTAAGATCAGATTAAGATCACATTAAGATCAGACTAAGATCACACTAAGATCACATTAAGATCAGATTAAGATCACATTAAGATCAGACTAAGATCACACTAAGATCACATTAAGATCAGATTAAGATCACATTAAGATCAGACTAAGATCACACTAAGATCAGACTAAGATCACATTAAGATCAGACTAAGATCACACTAAGATCACATTAAGATCAAACTAAGATCACACTAAGATCACACTAAGATCACATTAAGATCAGACTAAGATCACACTAAGATCACACTAAGATCACACTAAGATCACATTAAGATCAAACTAAGATCACACTAAGATCACATTAAGA